>JAUTBT010081528.1:0-12843 GCA_032361225.1 Lepetodrilus schrolli | reverse complement strand
GGTACTGACAAGACCAAGGATGATAACTGCATTGCCACTCTACAGACATCACATCCTATCAATATCGCGTCAGAAAGATAACTTTCGCGAACATTGATGCCGGGCCCCCGGGGCGGGATTTGAACATGGAACCTTGGCTACCACTGCGCTACCACCCACCCCCAGATTTACCTTTATAGAACCTTTCCTAAAAGTGTACTTACAAACAATTGTAGCTACTACTGTTCTACGAAACGGGGCCAAGGAAAGGTTAGAAACCTTCTTTTTTTTGTAATGAATATAAGAAACGTTATAGTTATGAGTCTAACGTGTAGTTAGGGGATACCCATTTGGCTGTTGATATTGTGTGTTATACACAATCCAGACAACTCGGGTTCGAATCCCATTATCGAAATTGTTCTGATACATCACATGTTGTTTACGTACTAGACAAATGTATTGACTACGGCTCCTCATTAGTTTTATTCCCTTGGTTTCCGTTTGATTTCCATGATGACCAAAAAAAAATCTAATGTTCTAGTAGTGTCTTTGTTCCATTCTTTTTGAATACATGATGTCTTTGTTCAATACTTTATGTATTCAATTCTCCACACTAAAATAACTACTACAGTGGGGACTAGTAATATTTGCAAGTGCTTATGCCAATCAAATATGTTTAAATCATCTAGTCATCTGGCGAGCCGTTCCTTCACAGCTACAACCAAGTTCAATTATCTACACGAACTATTTTTTGTTTTTATATACTATGTATTCCTGCACATTGTCGTCCATTATTGAACAGTCATCCCTCATAGCATATAACTACGATTGATTCAGAAATTGCTCATCATCAAAGACAATGCACACTGCTACCTCGTGGACGCAAACGATGACTTGCTTACTGCATTCTTGAAACCAGTTGTAAAACAGCATGTTCAGGTATGTCTCTTAACAATAATCGAATTTAGTTTGTATGTACAGCATAAACCAATGGCTATAGAACAGAAAGAATAGTTAATGGATAAGGTTGGCTGGTTGGTTGATTTGGGGTTTAAAGCCACTTTCAAGATTGTTTGGCTTACTGGCACATTTACTGCTTGTATTGGTCTGGACTTCCACCAGTTTTTATAGTGCTAGCTCACTTGGAGGTATATCATGCCGCATATAGAACATGAATACCTCACTCAGACACGGTATACTGACTCCGAGCCGACCAGTCCTTGCTTTACCCCTTTAATGCTGAGCGCCAAGCAGGGGAACAACTAGTACCATCTTTTAACGCCATTTGGTATGACGTGACCGGGGATCGAACCCGCAACCTTCTGCACTCCGGGCCGACGCTCTAACCATTACGCCACGGAGCCGGCTCCAAGCGAGTTGGATCATGTGGCCTGGGTTAGATGACATACCTGGTCTCTGACAAAAGATGGGGGAGTTAACTCCGGACAGCTTCATACTCCGGCCTGGCGGGGGCAGAGGGACGTCATACAGCAGGTTGTACACGTAGCTCTCCAGTGGCAGTGTGGACTGCGACTGTTTTAGCACGCCTTCGTGCAGCTGCTTCAGGTAACTCCGACACACGTGGATGAACGGCATGTGCGTGATCAGACAGATGCACTTGGTCACATACAGTTTGTCCTTCAGGCTGTCAAACGTCTTGACCTTCTGCCCCGTCATCGGGATGATCTTCTTCATGAAGATGGGACTGTCCTGGGTCACGGGGTCGGGCTGAACTTGACCTTGACCCGAGAGGAAGTCGGCGTGGAACATGGACTGGAGTGTCTGCATGGCCAAACAGATCTGACGGCTGGAGACCTCCTCGTAGAACACGTAGCCCGCGCCGTGGGCACGAGACCCGTCTTCGCGGGTGATGATGAAGGAGTGGAATTTGGCTTCCCGCGAGTCCTTGTGCGTGCGAAATGTCAGCCCTTTCGGCAGACATAGCTGAAAATAAGAAAATTGCTTAACATTGCAGTTGGAATCTTTTAACCATAAAAAATTAAGGGACATATTAGAATAGACAGGCATATCAATTGAAATTAATACATTATTATTATTATTGTTTTACGTGGCAGCAGGAATATTTCACCCATAGGCAACGATGAAATTAATACAGGCCTGGCAACAAACAATTATAATTTCAGTGGAAAACAAGCCCAGGCTGCAGGCCTCAAGGCACATGCAGGGCAAATAAATCGACTCCTGGACAAATACATCAGCGAAAAATTGCGATTTCCTGTAAGTAGTTGGGATCACGGACGAGGGCGTGTCCACGTGATAGGACGTATTCATGTCCATATGGCGGCCACGTGCATGTCCGCGAGTGACAAAGCCCCCTACTTCTGAGGAAAATTACACTCCTTTTAACTATTTTATTTGCATTTCCTATATTTTTCCCTAAATAACCTACCTTGAAATTCATCAGATCAGTTATATGTGGTTAAGTAGAAGACTAACACCTTCTTAACCACACACCGCGAATCTTTCACCCACACGAGACAAGTGTCTAAAACTATAGTAAAACTGGTAAAATTTGTGAATTAGATCAGGAAATTATAATTATAATTATTAATATAACATATTTGAGACTCACCATGCCGACTGCATCTTTGTCGAATGGATTCCATTGGACGTTTTCCGGGTAGTGAGCTAGGACCTTGGACTTGTACGGACGTGCCAGTGGGGCGCAGTGTAGGTTGTCACCTGAAACAGGACAGTGGTATTGAGGATACTGGTCAGTGGTCAAGTGAAGTGGTCAATTGAGGATATTGGTCAGTGGTCAAGTGAATAGTGGTCAACTGAGGACACTGGTCAATGGTCAAGTAAAGACAATGGTCAAGTGAGGACATTGGTCAAATGAGGACATGTCACTGGTCCATTGGTCAAGCAATGAAACTGGACAAATTAAGGACAAATGACATGGGTCAAGCAAGGAGATCAGCCTTGCATCATTGGTCAACAGGCCTCAAAGTTAGAAAATTTAGCAAGGAGCCATTTGGCTCCTGAAGAACCAGAAACACTTAAAATAAGTGAAATACTGGTCGCCAAATGCAAAAATAGGTCGCCATGGCTCCCAAATTAGTCGCTAATTTGTGTATACCGGTAGCTTTATTGGTACCAGTGGTTGTGAACGGCTATTTTGACTGTGTTCAATGATTAAAGTTATCCCCTTAGTCTAGTAGAATAAGGAAAATTGAGATATTACAGTACATTACCAACTGATTATTCCGGTTTTACCAGAAATTTAAACTGCAATTGAATTTTACCTATCCTACTGCAGTGAAAAGATATTTGGAGGTACAAAAGCGATTGCATTATGCTAAGTGCATGTACTTTGTATTTTTAACGGTCCAAAACAACATCTGTGACTGTGATTGTATGCCTTTAATGATAACTGCACCACACTTGCTTATCGTATTACTATTAATATGTAAGATATGCTTATTTTCTGGCACCAGTTTCAGTTCAACTTCAACTTCAAACTCGTACATACGTCCAACACAGAAATATTATGTCTACATGGATGCATCTTGCATGCATGTGGTACATCTAATTCTAGCAAATTTTGTATGACTGTGCACAAATGATGCACAGTGGGAATATAACCTAAATATTAGCATCATTACGATATAGAATAACAAATCCAAATTTGAAACATGATCTCGCCACAATTTAATTATCTCTGCATTTAATTATCTCTGTCATGTATATCACGAACAAAAACAACGAAAAAACCCACATTCATTTGAGAAAAAAAAAGATTAATGCTCCTATGGACAAATTTGGTTCCACAGACATCATTATCTCCTAGAATGGGGAACAATTATTGTGATTATTCCTCGTGCAATACACGGAGGTGCCCAGGCAGTATCAGAGCAATCAATACGGAATAAGACGGAATATTCTTTGTTGTCAGCGGAATGATCCTGTTGTTTTGCTATCTGGTCTACAAATGGACCCTCATTGATTACGCTGAATCGTGGCAAAATCGTGGTGGCATCGCCTGTATTCCTTAACGAAGAGGTCACGTTGGACACTTCCGTGGAGTTATTTCTGGATCTGAGTCAGTAATGCATAACCTGACTTGTGTCTTATTTAGATAGAAATGGATTTTGTAGTTGTCAGACATGGCTGCACAAAACAATATTTTTAACCGCATAATTTAATGAAGCATTGATACATATCCAAATTCTTCTATATTATAAGATTGTCAGTCATTATTATTTACTAATAATTGACACACTATTGAATGATTAATATGCTATATTTTTCATGTAGATATTCACTCTACATCCAATGACCATCTAAGACAAAACAACAACAAAATTGTTTTTATGTGTATCGTTTAGAGCCATTTTCAAGATTCTTTCACTTATAATATCATCAATACATATGTATCTATAAAGTTATTATTAAAATAAATGCTCATTGATCTCATTGATCAATAAAAAAAAAATAAAAAAACAGCCAGTATACATATTATCTGCAGCTAATTAACCCTCTTCCTGCTAGAGGTAATTGAGGATGCCCCATAAAGCAGCACCTTTGATTTAACCAGTATTGCTAAGTAATTTTCTGTATATTCAAGATTGCTATAAAGTAGACAATTTCTACAGGTTGCAGACACAAAACATCTGATTCTGATGTCATGCAGACAACTTGTAGACAAGCAAATCTGTGGAATCCTAGCTGTAGACAGGAGCTTGTACTTGTATCAAGTGCACACATACTGTGACCTCACCACAGACTGGCCACTGTTTGTAGCAGGTATACATACAGCTGTATGCCAGTCTCAATGACATGGTATACTGTTGTTCTTGATAAGTGGTGCCACCTGGTAATTGTATCAAGGCTACAACTACGTCTGGCAATTGTATCAAGGCTACGTAAGTCATACATGATAGACAGCAACATTACATGCAACAATAACATGCATATACAATGGCATAATAAAAATCTAAAGCAAATTAAAATACATTCCAATAATAATTTATTTGAATACTCATTATGCTCAATAGCAAAAAGTAGATCTGAAGATATTGAGACAAAAAATATTTACAAACATTTCATTTTGATTTTTTCTCAACGATTAATCTTTTATGACAATCGGCTATCATTTGACAGAGATTGTTTCTAAATATCAACTTGGATGCTTTTCAGGTGTCAATATCAATGCTTAATCACTATTCATGATCATTATATGCTGTGCTTTAGTTGGTAAATAAGACAAATCAAATTATCAAATACAAACATCTTTTTTTCTCCCCTCGATAAAATATATTACAATTGTAACACACTGTTACATGCCACACTTCTTCATCCACTGTATGATTGTTAAAAGAGACAAATTGAGATGAACAAAACAAACAAGAAGTGAGACGTTGAGATCTCAGTATAACAACATGCAGCTGTGGTTGGAAATTAAGATAATTTGGTCCAACATTAGCCCAACATTAGCCCAACATCCTGAGGTAGGAAGTCAGTGGTTGAAGCAGGACACAACGCCAGGAAATCAGATACTATGTGGATCTGATGGTTGCCAGTCTCAGTTAGCATGGTTAGACACACAGTGAGAATTGATCTCGCTAAGCTGTCTCAGGTGGTGTGACGGTCTTTAACATAACAACATTATTACCATGATTACTGGAAGTGTTGGAAAAGTCAAGTTTGTTACCTTGTGGTTCTCAGTCGACACATATCAGGGTTCAGCCTAGAAAATGTTATCTTGTTTCTTGTCCAATGTTTTTGTAATATAACATAAAATCTTTTTTCGTCTTCAAATTTATCTCAATTAAAAACCATGAAAATTATATATAAAAATAATAATAATAATAATAAATAATAACAACAGCAACAATAAAAATAGTAGTAATAATAATAAATAATAATAATAACAACAACAGCAGCAACAACAATGATAAAAATAGCAACAGTGAGTCAATGTGTAAAGATGCATGCTCAAACTGCACAAATTGTATCTATCATGACATGCATTGCTAAAATGTTGGATATACTTTATTGCAATACACATGAGACAATATCTCAGAAAATCCCTGTAAATTATAATAAACATTTTGATAAAAAAAATTAATAATAATGTTTTTTTTCTTCTTTAAATAAACAAATAAAATATTAAATTAAAGCTCAAACATTTGCATGTCTGGTCATAAATACATGCACCATCAAAACACATCATATTAGCTACTATTATCAGTCATGATCTGATGATAATCAGAAATAAATATGAAACGCATGAACGATGTTAAATCACATTCAGTGGCTAAAACTATACATGATATACATGACATTAGGTACATTTCTATAAATATCCTGTATCACAAATAACACTTTCTCATTAACCTGTTCACATTGTTCAGGCATGTCCCAATTGATAGTTGATACAGGTATCCTAGAATTATATGGCTTAGTGGTTAGGTTTCGTTATTTGAACTCAAATTGAAGTATCGGTAGTATAAACAGATACGGTTCCGATCCAAGGAATCCGATGACAGTCTTTCTCACTTGAAAGACGAAACAAGAACTACTAATGAATATAGAGACCAAGGATCTTAGTGTATCATGATACTTAAGGATTTTAAAATGTTGAAATAAACACGTTTTGCTGTTTATTTAATGAATTATTCAAGTCATCGAATGCTATAATTGTAAACCTATTTATCCGAGCCTAACAGGTTATCGATCAGGCCCCTGTTCCACATAAAGATCATAGCAGTAAGAAGAGTCGTAAAACCCATACATTAACCAAGTTAACATAGAGTAACAACTAGTAGCGCTATGATCTTCTGTTGAACAGGCCCCTGGGTTCACTTGTACGAATCAAGGCAACTTTAAAGTAACTCCAATCATAGCAACAGACTACAACATCATCATGATCATTGCTAATGTTGAACGTTGAAGTTAAGGTTACCTTAGGCTTAGACTATATGTTGTTTTGTAGAAGAGAACCATGGTTTTGAATCTAAAAAAGTGAATTTGAGTGAATTATTGTTTTACATCACAGCATATAAAAGCGATTATTCTTTTCTGCAAACCAATTTTGACAGGTTTATTTATTAAAGATATTGACAGGTTCTACACCAAATTAAAAATAAAACTCATGTATTATTAGTTGTATACACAATTGCATACAACATGTATGAAGATAATCATGATAATGATGACACACAGACATCCTTTGATGTAAATGTACATTATCACGGGCATCCTTTGACTTGACTGTTACCATGGTTACTGGTTATTTGTCCGGCACCCAGACAGAATTAAGTCCATACCCTAGTGGACCAACAATAGTCCAAATCCCCCACTGGTTACAATGTATTAATAATAATGCAGTGTTTGTAAAGACACCCTTTAACCTATGAACTGTCCACGCTGTAAACATGATTAATGTCATGTTTGTGAAGTCGTCAGTGATGGTCATCTCAGTCAATAAATCATTGGAGAAGCCCATGTCACATGACAAACAGTGATCATGGTGAGATAATCCCTAATCTTGCTGCATGCCACGAGTCGTAATCTTCAGTTAGTCATGGTAGTTGGAAAGAATCACATCATACTCATACTAAGACGTTATGATGACAAAATAAACAATGATGATAATGATAAAAGCAGTGTTAGAATTTAAGGGGGGTCCTGGGGGGGGGGGGGACATTTGAAAATCTGCAGTGTTAAAGGTATCTGTGTGACCCCCCGAAAATTAGATTTGACCACCATTAACATTAGGCCTATGGAAAAGGACTCCCTTATTATTTTATTAATTCCTAATACAGTAAAAGTAATTTAAAAACATTAGAGCATGTTTGAATTTGATGGGAGTCAAAATTAATTATTAATACATTAAATATTACCAGGTGTCTTCATTGACTGTGGCAAGTATCCAATCATACTGATTTTACCTGGCATTGTATATATGACATAATAATATGAGAGAACAGTGGTGTAGAAGTTAGAACAAAATCAGGAACTATTGAACACATTCAGATAAAATTGACTTGCAAGTTACAAGTTGTAGTACTGCATGCTATACTATTTACAATAGTAATATTTAGATTTCAAGTTGAATCCTCTATAACTGGAAATGTGTTTTGGGCATGAATTGCTAGGTGTCACATGGTATTGTTTTTATGATGCGTACCACCACCGTTTACAATTGCCTTGGGGATTATTCCTAAATCCTTTTTAGGTCACTCACAGGTGATCTTCAATACAATGCCTAAGTATTTGTCTTCATAATTCCAAACATACACAAATAGAATGCTTAACATATAGTATTACAGTATACACACAAAGATATATACAAACAGATTGCTGAACATAAACACATCTATGATTACCATAAACACACACTTATACAATTTATATAGTACTGACATGACTAATATCTACAACTCTTGTTATAGTAAATAGTGGCTTACCATATTAATATTATTTGAATTTATTATAATAGTTCATAATTTTATCAATCAATCATATTTAAAATATATATCTTATAATAATTACTAATTAATTAGTATTCAAGCATTTATACTACATACTTGCTCAATTCATACGATGAATGTACATCACTTTCTATTCTACAAGTATTGAAATTGTAATAAATATCAGTGTTAGAATTTAAGGAGGTCCTGGGGGTCATTTGATAATCTGTGGTGTTAAAGGTATCTGTGGGACCCACTGAAAATGACAGATTTGACCACTATTAACATTAGGTCTATCAGTCTATGGAGAATGATTCCCTTATTATTTTCTTGATTTCTAACACAACTACAATATGTACATGAGTACAATATGAAAATGTGCACACAATTATTTAAAATTTGTAGTTATTATTTACTCAGTTAACCCTCTCCATGCTGAAGGCAACCAGAAATGCCTAAAGAGAAGTGTATGTGCCTAATCCAGCAGGGAGAGTGTTAGAACAAGGACAATTTTATCCAGATTCTCATCAGATAGGATAGAAAAGTATAGACCTCTGCTGGCAGTACACAGGTCAAGATCCAATGTATGGCCATGTAATAAACAAAGTCTGGACAACACTAGATGATCCGTTGTCTGGCACCTGGCTCACATCAGTGGCCAGACGATGGTCAAGATTGGTCAAATAACTATTACAACATTCCTAGCTGGTTGTCCAAACAAGAGCAATTAGCAAAAGAAACTGAACAGGGAAAAAGAATGGTTCTGATATTTATCTGTAGACCGACAGATTGTGTAGATTATACATGAATGTATGTTATCTTGGTGACCAGTATTTTTCAGTAATCAGCAGAGTTGAAAATTCTATAGTTGGAGACAGAAATAGAACTTTAGAGATAATACATAGTTATGCATATTAAAAATTCTTTCTGTTTCCGTAACCCGACCAATCCTATAACACGAATGTGATCCTAAATATATTTTCTTGAATGAAAAAAATTATTATGATGCCAATCCTCGGAACCTTGTCTTTGAAGAAAATTTGACTTGCTCCACTTTTACAATAAATATATGTTTGTATGCATGAAATGATAGAAACCAGTTGCAGTTGCCTCAGAATCGCCTCTAACAGCAAGTGAATATATGTCTGCCCTCTAATATTGTTAAAATATTACAATGTAACAAGATAGATTGCTTACCCTATTATATTTTTTTCCGTACCATGATTACCCTATGTTGAAAATCCATGACACCAGAAACACACCTATTATGTATTTTGGCCTTATGACAATAATGTGTCAGGCATGGCCGGTGGAAGTTAATACATGCAGACACATTGGTTAATACTAGTTTTTTGTTTTATGAAATTGGGATTTAGAGTCGCTTTCAAGATTCTTTCACTTATATCACGACTTGTTAGTTTAGGGCAGGAGGAAACCTGCAACATCCATAGCGCTGAATGTTGCAGTAAACCTGCAAGCACCGACTGGTACTGACAAGACCAAGGATGATAACTGCATTGCCACTCTACAGACATCATATCCTATCAATATAGTTAATACTACTATATACATTGATAATGTTTAATACTTTCGGTATTTAAAAATAATTTGGATATGATTAAAGGCATGCTCTGGGATAAAAATAATAATCCACACAAAAAACCCATCCATCTCTCAGCTTACCAACACCATTTTACATGTATTATGCAAAAGTTTAGTAATAATACATGGGTTTGCTAAGGGTGGGAGGTGATGATGATGCAACAACTATCATCATAATGTTGATTACTCGGTGGAAGCATGAAAATTGACTTTTTATATTCATAGTGTCCCTTACATGCCTAATTATTACTTGTACTGTGTAAGATAGTACCTGCATCATAACAAACACAACTAATAATCTAATAATTAAATAACAAAGATAAACAATGAATATAGTTGTGGTACCCAGATTAGATTAAATACAACATAGAGGACACATTGATATAATGATTAACTAATGGTTCCATACCTTCCAGGAAGTTGAGAAAGGAACTCTTTGACAGGAGTTAATTTAAAGGCTTGACTGTTGACAAGGTTTAATTTCATGCTATATACTATTCATTTAGCATTTTATGAAAACATACTATTAATTGCATTCTTAAATTCTTAAATGCAAGTTTAATGTAGCAAACATAATAATAAATGCTAAAGTTTACTTTAGTCATTTTCTGCAATGAACATTGTATTGCCCCATTTTATTGACAGATGTCACTCAGAGCTCATTGTTGAAATCGAATAATTTTACAATCGGACGACAACTTAACGATCACATGCAAGAAGATATCACACGTCTTTCATATGGGGAATTAAATAGGGAATTTCTTACAGCTAATTAAAATATGCTTATTTGACAGCCGAGGTCGTGTGGCCCCGAAGTAAACAAAACATTACCGTGAGTCGGTCAACGCACCTGATAGCCGATCTGGCTCCAGTCCCGACGAAACATCGAGTCCGCAAATGACGAAGTAATCCACAAATCTACTCGACGCATTTTGTGAAGACATGACGATATTCTACTTGGTAATCGTCATGGCATCAATATCAAGTTAAAGCACGGACCTTGAAAGTCAAGTTAGCATATCGACACCATATCATTACTCATATCATTTATGGTCATCGTTTATCCTTGCAGACGCCAGATGGCGCTAGAAAACACTATTCACCTTACAACCAAACCGCAGTTGAGATTGGCTGCTCTGCTGGACATTATTGACATTAAGTAACTTGTAGGAAGTAAATCATCATATTGCTGAAATAACACATTTATTTATTACTGATAGGGTGAAACAATATGATGAATTTGTGTAACTAATAATATGATAACTTGGAGTTTAATTCGCAAGTGTGTGTGTGTGTGTGTGTGTGTGTGTGTGTGTGTGTGTGTGTGTGTGTGTGTGTGTGTGTGTGTGTGTGTGTGTGTAGTGTGTGTTTAAATAGATGTAAAATCGTACATTATAGTATTTACTATATTTGTTTGGAATAATTATTTCAAAATGCATACTAGTAGTTGTTAGGATGGTCTGAATTCGTCCTTTCTTCCGTCTTCATTAATTAAAGTTTCAAATGTGTGTGTGTGTGCGTGCCTATTTAATAAATAATAAGAATGCTGTCTTGCAGAACAAACATATTTTAAATTATGACGTCCATAATATTGACCACATTACCTCATCTACATCAATGACAATAGCAGTCATTCGTATTAAATAACGTTTGTACAGAATGCTATGACACAGGCCGACAATCAATGAGTATGTATGCAAAAGTAGGCTAAATATATAACCTAATCAATTACCACTATATTTTTCACTTTTAATGATGATCTGTACACATATAAATATTAATTATTGTACTTGATAATGCATAATGATTTTCAAAGGTTTTTCGATCAAACGATATGTACATCACAATAATCGCTTTCAAAATTGTTCTCGTGGTGATGGCATATTATTTTCAAAGGTTTTTCGCTCAAACGAAATGTACATCACAATAATCGCTTTCAAAATTGTTCTTGTGGTGATGGCACGTTCGTCCAAGCTACAAAGGATCCACTTGATCCAAATAAGCACAACTGTATATGCTCAGGTTAATGCTGTAGTGAATGACCATTGCTTTTTTAACACTGTCCGTTGTTAATCAGCGTCACATGTGTTCTACATGGGACCACAGCATGACTGTGTTTGAACACGTTTTGTCTGAACAGCCGACGCATCATTGAAAAGGAACGCATCATGCATAATAGCAGGCAAAGAACAAAAGTTGACGCACTGTAAAAATCGAGTCATTTTCAGCTTAGTTGGTGTGGTTTCAGGTTGCTGTACATTTCACAACGGTACAAATTCGTCAAGTTTAAGTATTAAATTGGTAAGTATACTGAAAGGTAAGTAAGTATATAATAGTATGGATACAGCTACATTTTGGTATGAATACAATCGTGTTTATTAACAATCGGAGAGCCATGTTTACGTTGTCCTAAAATACCTTTAATTTTACATGCCATTTTATAAATGTCATGTAATATATTAACACGTTTTATATTGCATTTATGACATTATATTATGAATTATTATTTCTTTTGTACCCAAGGAAGTCTATTTTATTTAGACTAAGTTTCATATATTAAATGGCTCGAAGATGGATGAAGAAAACGATATTTAAAGGAGTCGTGAATTTTCTATAATTAAAATAAATAACAGACGCGTACAATTATGTAATATTATCTGCATAATCGGTGACAATGAGTTCATATATATATTTTTTTTAATACACATATTTATTACAGAGAAATACGTGGCTGAAAATAACCCTGTTTTATACATGTTAAAGTTTGCAATGTGCACGTTTTTCTGGCGCATGTGATAGTTTTGCTACTAGAATTGGCATATAT
>JAUTBT010081517.1:0-10344 GCA_032361225.1 Lepetodrilus schrolli | reverse complement strand
TGTTTCCACCCCCCCCCCCCCCCACCCCCCCAATATAGGGAGGTCCTTTTCGGGACTTGGGTTGTTCTAAAATGTTAGACTATTTTAAACTACACCTCATAGTACTCAGTTCTGAACGCGATTAGGTAAGGATATTGCCTATGATCCGAGTTGTAGCGTATGAAGTGTCAGTCCCTTAGTCTGCGCTGCGAGGATGACATCATATGTATTACTATTAACTGGCATGGCATATTAATTACAGAATAACCCACGAGATACGAGTGATTAAGGAAATTATGTCCCGAGTGAAATTAATGTTCACAGTTCCGAGCTTCAGCGAGGAACTTTGAACATTAATTTCACGAGGGACATATTCACGAGGGACATATTCATCCGCTTGTGGCATCAAGGTTGTTCACTTCTTTGAGACCCTTTGAGTATGTCATTTAGAATATTATAGATAATACGTGATGGCACTTGATTTTTATAATGCAAATAATGTAATTGGTAGTACAAGCATATAAATGTACATCATTACAAATAATTTCAAGTGAGTAAGAAATTTCAAAAGTTTGGTGCATGTGGACTGTAGCATGTCAGCAGTCCAAAACGTGTACATTTCACCTAAGCACGAGAAATACAAAAAGATGTAATCACCAAAGTTGATTATCGAATCGTAGATATCCACCAAGTGTATTGAATAATCAAATATTTGCAACGGACATACACACCTTGAAATCATGCATCCTCTTAACCCGACAGTTCCACCTAACAACATCCGTCAACTGTTAAGTAGACACCATGGCCACGCTATCGAGGATGGGAATCATGTAGAAAGGTCTTTGCGAGATGTTATGGCCACGATAAGTGCACATCACCTGGGGTAGGGTTTCAGCGGTAAGACAAGGGACATGTGGCCTCAAATTCATTGCATTGCGGAAATACATTTTGAAATGATACATATATCATGGCAGGTTCTTGTACAGTTCAGGAAATATATTACGAGGGTGTGGATCATAATTATAAAGCTTGAAGTCTTTCGCGTATTTTTCACTAATTGATTGTCTCAGGTCCAATGGAATTTGTCTGTATGCGTTGATTAAAACTGCACGTCGCTGAGATTTCCATTCCGATTCCGTTCTCCTGTTATTGCGGTAATACTCTAGGACAATATCTAAAAACTTTCTGCCAGCTGATGGTATATCTAGCCCTTTCAACGACATATTCACTTCGGTGGCCGGGAACGTTTCTGTGTGTTTGATATATCCATTGAGATTAAATACCCTCCACAGCCGAGCGGCCAAGTCGGTGGTAGCGAGACACCGTCTGTTCATGGCCCTCGCTGAGTGTATCTTGAAGTGATAGGATATAAGTTGTCGTATGTCGTCTTCTACATGATCCTGGTAATTCCTATTGGCCAGCAAGTGTCCGAGACCAACGTGGTTCAAAATGTATGCAGCGTCCCTAGAAAACGTCTCCATTTTCCCGATATAATGCGGAAGCAAGGCACAAGGATTGCATACAGTGTGAAGCGGCGCCCAATGGGGGTTAGGACTTTGAAATACCGCGTAGAGTAAAAAGTCTTCAAATTTTATATCATACGGACAGTCGACCTTACCTAGACCGCGATATCGATATATCGCCAGTCCGATATCCGCCCAGGAATCGGGCAGAATAATTTTATCCACGTACGCTGACCACAGTCTTGAATAAGGATCTCGTACAAACGCGACTCTGGTCATATTGGAAATCACGAGTTTAACGTAATGGTTGTTAAAGCGAATGGAGTAGGCGTTGACTGTGTCTATGTGGTGAACGAAGTATCGGTCGATTTCGAATGGTTTCTTTTGGACCGAACTTCCGGTGCGGTTGTGGAGAAATGCCATGATCCTCTTCCAGAACGTGCTTCCGGTTTTTGGAGTGTGGCACACTGATAGTCTGCTTGGTATGTGCAGGAACATCTCCAAAACCCCGCCTTCTCTGTGCGATGCGCATGCGTCAAGCATTTGGTTTCTTCTCTTCCGGAATTCCTCTTCCACCGGATCAGAAGCCTACAAACAATCATTTAAACAATTTAAGGAAATTTAAACAATTCTGAAGACACCTGTAGAACAACAAAAATATAGTAACTGGCATGACCCACTAATAGCGTTCACTCACTACTATTAACGAATTGTTTTAAGGGGAGTGTGTGTGGGGGGGGGGAAGGGGGGGGGTAAGCCTTACCTGTCTGAGAAGCATAACGCTGAGTTGTCCCAGTATAATGGTCCACAACACCAACACATGGTATTTACGAACTGTCTTTAGTATCGACTTCATACCTGAGTGAAACAAAATTGTAAAACAATAATAATATCATGCATTCGGATAGGTTTAAACACAGGCTTGCACCTGTTGGCGTACGCAATTTCTGTCCAATACTGGCATGGATGTGGTCGTAGAATTATGCAAACGTTGGTTCACATTGTCGCAGAATCTTGGAATTGTCACATGAACCAAACTATATATTGTTATTTCCACGAGACTGGCATCTATCTCGTATTAGGTACAAATAATTTTAAAAATACGTGACAAAATTGCATTGAGTTGACTCCATGAGCAACCTATGAGGCCCCGATTTACCGAAACAAACTTGTTTGAGATTTTGCACAGCTGAAATTTTGCCCATTGACTCATTGCTGTTTCTTGAGTAAAATGTCAGCTGGGTTTGAGGTTTCACTCAAGTTACTGCACTGTCAATGGGAGAAATCTAAGCTGAGCAAAATCTCAAACTCAAGTTTGTTTCGAGAAATAGGTACCTGGACGTCTACTGTACTTTTCCATGGGTACAATTCAAAAAACGTCTGCAAACTATCGCATTCGTACACCATGCTTTGATAGTAATTGCAAAGAATCTTTGGAAATGCAAATAATTATCTATGAAAACGTAACTTTTAATTGGGGTTTAGAGCCGTTTTCAATATAATGTTACTGGAAAAGCTCGTAGAACAAGAAAATGTTAAATCTGGCAATTTAATAATTATTTAATTATTTCTCTCTACAATATACCGTACTTTAACAAATATATAATCCCTAGTTGTCTGATTGTTTGATTGTATATATAACCAGTATTTAAATCTATCCGTCCTATTAACAATATACAAGCTTGCATAACAGCTAATTATAATGTTGAATTACATAACACGTCAGCTTTTATAACATGGCTCTATGGTGTAATATACATAGCATGCAATGCAATGGCATAACGGTATTAATTAAATATTAAATACACGTTACATCACGCAGTATAACAGAATTAATACAAGATACATCACGATGCCATCCAGTGAAGTCTCTGTCGTTGATGTGTACATACTACTCAAAATAAGCTACGGTTCATGTATATTTATTGTCTGTCAATTTTACCATACAGCATATTAATGATAGCTCAATTCAAGGCTATTTTATATAGTCTTTGTTCAGGTCTGTGCGGGAGACAAGTAGGGAAAATGTAATATGTGATATACATAATAAGTATTTTATTCTATTTCTATTTTATATATTATTGCATACATATGTTCTGCTCGCATTAGTTCTTCTGTCAAGTTACATCACACAATATCGTATGACACAGAAGTAACACAATCTATAAATCACACAATAGAGAACTGTATTTTTCCCAATTTAAACTTCAAAAGCGAGAGTTCCTGCGTATTACGTCAACCAATTGTGTTAATCAAATAATATTATTCACGTGCACGTTATAACTTACACTTCATCCTGAGCAAGCCTGTCAAATATCACATGTGATATGTGACGTATATACGCAGGAATTCTCGCGTTTAAAGTTGAACGTGAGGAAATTAAATGTCTCAGGAGTAATATATAAGTTACATAACATAATATGACCGAAATAATACAAGTTGCATCACTCCGCAACTCACTCGTAGTGGAAGAGAGAGATAGTTGAAAAGGGAGAGAGAGAAAGAGACATGACATGACACCGATATATACGCATACATACATGTAATACTTTATTGAATACAATTAATTAAATGACATAAATCTACAGAAAAACAATATAGAGATGTTTGTCGTGTCGTAGCTGCATGTCGCACATTGTAATA
Source organism: Lepetodrilus schrolli (assembly GCA_032361225.1). NCBI lineage: Eukaryota > Metazoa > Mollusca > Gastropoda > Lepetellida > Lepetodrilidae > Lepetodrilus > Lepetodrilus schrolli. Next base: position 6,259 of record JAUTBT010081517.1, on the reverse strand, counting down.
TAAAACTATCATGACATGTTCTTGTACAGTTCAGGAAAAATATGACGTGGTTGTGGATCATAATTAAAAAACTTGAAATCATTTGTGAATAATTCATTAATTGATTGTCTCAGGTCCAGTGGAATTTGTCCGTATGCGTCGACTAACACCGCATGTCGCTGAGATTTCCATTCCGATTCCGTTCTCCTGTTATTGCGATAAAACTCGAGAACAATATCCGAAAACTTTCTGCCAGCTGATGGTACATCTAGCCCATCTAATGACGTCTTCACTTCACTGGCCGGGAATGTATCTGTGTGCTTGATATATCCGTTAAGATTAAATACTCTCCATAGTCGAGCGGCCAAGTCGGTGGTAGAGAGACACTTTCTATTCATGGCCCTGACTGCGTGTAACTTGAAGTGATAGGATATAAGTTGTCGTAACTCGTCTTCTACATGATCCTGGTATTTGAGATTGGCCAGCAAGTGTCCGAGGCCAACGTGGTTCAAAATATATGCAGCATCTCTGGAAAACGTCTCCATTTTCCCGATGTAATGTGGAAGTAAGACACAAGGATTGCACACGTCGTGTAGCGGCGCCCAATGCGAATTCGGTGCTTGGTATAACGCATAATGTAAAAAGTCTTCGAATTTTATATCAAGAGGACATTTGAACGTCCCTAACTGGCGATATCGATATATCGCCAGTGCGATATCCGCCCAGGAATCGGGCAGAATAATTTTATCCACGTACGCTGACCATAGTCTTGAATAAGGATCTCGTACAAACGCCACTCTGGTTACATTGGAAATCACATCCTTAATTTGATCTGTGTTGAAGCCAAAACTGAACTTTCTCCCTGAGTCGTTATGGTGAACGAAATATCGGTCGATTTCGAATGGATTTTTGTGAACCTGACTTCCAGTCTGGTTCTGGAGAAATGTCATGATCCTCTTCCAGAACGTGCATCCTACTTTTGGAGTGTGACACACGGATAGTCTGCTAGGCAAATCTAAGAACATCTCCATCTTCGTATTTCCTATGTCCCATTGGGATGAGCATACGTCAAGCATGTGTTCTCTCCTTTTCCGGAATTCTTCCTCCACTGGATCAGGGATCTACAAACAATAATTTCTACTGTAAGTAAGAAAAATAATAATAAAAAAGAAAAAAACGTCAGGATAAAACGTCACCATAGCAAAACATGGCGGCGGCATGCGTCAAAACTCGGCTCCAATTTGGCAAAAACGGAACATTGAATTGGTAAAAAGCGGCACCATGACGGTGGAAACGGCACCAGAACGATTGATTATTGACATATTTATTGGTCAAACGTATTTTTAACTGAAAGTATATACATTTGATTTGTCTACATAAGTATATTGGGTAACAAGCTACATTTTCCGCATGGAATTGTGTCTACCATACAGCGGTGAAAGGGATTTTGGAAGTACAAACATGATTTCATGCAGATCAAGTGAATGTACTTTGACGTTGTAGCTAAGAACTAGTTCAAAACGTCCATAAATATATGTGATTGTGTGCCTTTAAGAATAGTTCATATGTTATCGTCCTTCCTGTATTCTGCGCTATACCGTGTTGCCGTTTTCGCCAAGTCTTGGCGCTGTTTAGTTTTCGCTTACGCAAATTGGTACAGTTTTGCTGTGGTGCATAAAAATAAACGAACAAAACCCTGCTTTAGATTGCATTATCTCAATATTTACGATAATACTCTTTAAGAAAACGTTGACGTTCTACATGTAATTAGGACTGGTGAATTCACCTACTGCCAAGTTATAATGTATGTGTCCTTTCAAGAGAACAGGTCAGAATATATTCAAATAAATAATGTAACATGATACAGAGAAGGAGTAAAAAATATATACATGCATTTATATAGAACATACAGTATACAGATATACATAGAGGATCTCATATGAGTGGTCATATAATACTGAATTTATTAAATGAGTTGGCAAAACTGATATTATGAGTGGCTCTGACGAGCATAACATCATGTTTGCCAACGAGTTTAATAAATTCAGTAATATATGAACACGAATGTGAGATTCTATTTATCACATAACTGTCAAAACTATTGTAATATCGATTTTCAGTCACAAACACTATCTATAGGCAAATGTCTTGGAACTGGGTTAAGGCATGCTGAGAAAATATATTTCCAAGTAAATGGGTAAATATTAATAAATGCGTTTGCATATTTAATTGAAGAAATATTTTAATTTATATTCCACTAATTTAGTCCCAAGAAGAAGCTCTAAAGGAGGACCAAAAATACTTTGATATCGAGTATTAATACAATTATACAAATCTATTGTGTTATTGCACTAGTGAAAATATTTATATTTATAGCATTGGTTTATTGAACTCCAAAACTCCTATGTTATGTTATGTGATATAGTATTGTACAATGAGCATGTTAAAGATATTATACTATAGGCCTGCCTTAATGTATTTATACAATTTAAATAGTAATGGGAAATAGTTAGAGCTTAGTAGATATACCAATTTTTCAATAGTAGGGTTATTGCAGAAGGTATCCACCTTTCCGTGTCTACGGGTAATGAATGATTAGTAAATTTACTTCAAATTAGAACACTATACGTACCTGTCTGCGAAGTACAGCACTGAGTAGAACCATCAGAATAATCCACAATGTCCACACATGGTATTTACTAGCTGCCAATAGCATGGACTTTATGCCTGAATGAAACAAAGTTGAAACCAATAATATCGGATAACTAGGTTTAAAAACAAGGTTATGGATTTCGTAATGGCGGCCATTTTGTTTTGCATATTTGGACATGAAAATATAAAAATACAGCTTGACAGACAGCAAATTTGGAATCAGCATACCCACATGATGTAAAAACAAGTGTCTGCCATATCCTACTACGAAATGCCGAAATAGTTTTTTTCTAGGTGCATTTTAAGTGGTTAATTCATAATTAACCACTTTCAAACACTGTGGAAACCACGAGAGTGGGATATTCAAGTAAAGCAATACACCAATGTGTTCTACACTCAAATAATATTAATTTAATATCAAATTTATTACTTAAAATACCCGTAAACTGGCACTAGAGGCGTTTCCATGGCAACATATACAAAATAGAGACTGGTGTGGGAAAACAGTAAATTGACCATATCTCGCTCAGTTTTGGAGGTAGAGACATGGAATTTGCAGGTCTACTCAGCTCCCGGCCTAAGATGGTGTGTGTTTTTATTCTAACCAGTTCATGTCAGCATATGCACTCATTTTGATAAATAAATCATATATATATGTTTAAAGAGTAAATTATGAAAATTATGTACTTACGGATGGCGATCATTGTGAAGATAATACAGTAATTCATCCCCTCTGTCTTTCCTGTTCGTGATCAGTCGAATATCATATTACTGAAAGATAATGTGCTCATGCGATGCTTAAGACTTATTTGCATACCATTAAATTTAACTGCACGCGCTCCGTGTTGTAACCAATGGTCATTTAAGATATACGCTTCATTACTCTGTGAAAGTTATTTGGATACGTGGGCCAAATTACTTTACCTTATCTGTGAGAGACAACGTAGGAAGCTAATGATGTAATATTATTGTCCATGTTCCCAGCTTACTGCCAATAAACCATGCGTAGTACTAATGCCGTGGAACTGACAAGCTTGCATATCTTTTAAATACCTCTCGATATTGTGGCGTACATGTATGTATTTCTAGTAAATCCAGTTTTGTAGCATTTATTTTAATGTTCTCATTATTTCGATTTTGTTGTTGTCGGTATTTCAATTTAATATTCTCGGTATTTCAATATATTTCATTTAGATTGAATATTCTAGTTATTTAGAAGGAAAAAAATCGCCCTCTCTCTCTCGCTTATACGGGTCGAAGGTTATGCACTGACCATTATACATCATAGAGTAATCTACTTATAGGAGGCTGGTGGTAGGGCAATGGTAGAACGTTGGACTTTTGAGCCAAAGGCCAAAGGCCCCAGGTTCAAAGCCCGTCCCCGATAATAATAATAATAATAATAATAATTTTTTTAATTTAAATAATTTTAAAAAAATTAAATCAAATATTAATAATAATAAGAGATACATAAAAAAATTAAATAATAATAATGTGCACATTTCTTATGAGACACCCAGGAAACCGTGCTCATAGCGCAGTATACATGTACTTCTAGTACAAGATATATTACCCTGGTTAATGGTTCACCAGCGAAGATAAGATACTCTGGGAAAACTTGACGACCAGTTTGCTTATGATGTCTTTATGTATTAATTATGATATACGCGGTAAGCATTTATGTCGATAATGTAAGCCGTTATGTATGTATGTATGTATCCATCTATTTGTTGTAAAGAAAGATAAATAGACAATATTACCTTGATCACGAGTTAGTAGACATTACATATTATCCTTCCCATGTCACTATTGTAGGGACTCGACGCTTAAAGAGGAAGATTACTATATTATTATATTTAGACATAAGCTGGGTAATCTCTATTTGATTTTAACTATATTGCACATATTTAATAAAACACCTAGATTTTGTTGGTAAGTTTACAGTTTTCTCCGAAATGCAGCCCTATTTGTTTAGTAGACACGCAACATCCAGTTTGGGAGAATTTTCGAAAATCACTAATTTGCCTAAATGCGAATTGGGAAATAACTTTATAAAAATCACACGTTTGTATCGAGCAGCATTGCACTTTGTCAGAAAACAAACAAACGCAATGCCACGTTTGTCAGCTGTAGAGCGATAGGGGTGCCTCGGTTTGACAGCAATAAATGCTTCGAAATTCACAAAACAAACCTTTATTGGACCTAATTGAACGGGTATACCAAATTGAGCGGAAAGTCATCTGTCCAAGAAGTGTAAAGCGACGAGCGAAAATGCCACATAAAAACTAGTACCTCCGAATACTGCATCTACGTAATTGGTTCCCGACATATGACGTCATCGACATCGACGGACATTACATCACCGTGTCATAAGGCAGTGTAAGCGGACGTCTACGAGCTGTGGGAATCAGATGATATCGACGGTGTCGTTGGTTGGACTTCAGCCATCAACGCAGACAGAACCGACGGTAATGGGCCACAAAAGGAGATTCAACCTTTTTCATTCTGATGGTAGGGTTAGATTACATAAGCGTTACGTTGGCATTAAGCAGCTTTAAAAAAAAAGAAGAATTTTTTTTTTAATTGGTGTTTAGAGCCGGTTTCAAGATTCTTTCACGTTAATCACGGCTTGTCAGTTTAGGGCAGGAGGAAACCCGCAGCATCCGTAGCGCTGAATGTTGCAGTAAACCTGAGAGCATCGGCTGGTACTGACACGACCAAAGATGATAACTGCATTGCCACTCTACAGACAGCGCATCCTATCAATATCGCGTCAGAAAGGTAACTTTCACGAACAGTGATACCAGGCCCCCCGGGGAGGGATTTGAACCTGTAATCTTTGGCTCTGAAATCCAACATTCTACCACAGCACTACCAACCACCACACTAGTATAATGTAATAATACTACTGATATTTTTTAATAAAATAAAATAAATAATATTAATAATAGTTCTAAATAAAATACTACTTATACTACTAATAATAACAACAAAAATAATGGTATTAATAATGGACCAGATCCAGCTCATACAGGATGCTCACTCAGTGCTGTAATTAGAACGTTGACTTCATTGGCAAGTTAGTAATATATATGAAGGATGCATTACTGATGAAACAACCAAGTACACTGGGATCTGGGCTGAGGGCCCAAGTCATATCTCCTTCCAGATTTCATATGACACAGTCAGCAAGACTATGTAACCACCGAGATACAGGTAAATTGAACTTTGACATATATAAGCATCCTCGTGCTTGCAGGCTATTGGACACAGGACATGTGGTGCCCCCTGCAATGGCAGGTAATGAATCAGGTGTATCTGAGAGATGACATAATGGTTGTCTCTGGCACATGTATTGGGAGTGAAGACCAAGTTGATTAGGGAGCTGACAGCAGAGTGCATTCACTGTTACTTCCTGTAACACAGTTACCTCCCACTGACAACTGTCACCATTACCCACCATGCAACCATACTGTCACAATCACCAACTGTCACCATCACCCACCAATAACAACTGTCACCATTGCCAATAACAACTGTCACCATCACCCACCAATAACAACTATCACAATCACCCACCAATAACAACTATCACCATCACCCACCAATAACAACTGTCACCATCACC
>JAUTBT010081506.1:0-12845 GCA_032361225.1 Lepetodrilus schrolli | reverse complement strand
TGCATTGCCACTCTACAGACATCGCATCCTATCAATATCGCGTCAGAAAGGTAACGTTCACGAACATTGATGCCGGGCCCCTGGGGCAGGATTTGAACCTGGAACCTTTGGCTCCGAAGTCCAAAGTTCTACCACTGCGCTAACCCCACCCCCAACCATATTTATTCATGTATTCTATCTATGCTTATTATGTATAGTTGTGTCTGCTGGAATAAATGTCTTAACATCTTTTTATTCTTGTCCTCCTTCCATATACAAATGGCTCTAAATAGCTCTTTATATTATATATATATATAAAAACAAACTTAAATTTAAATTAAATTTCAGACTGTAGACTGTCGGTGTACCTTTAAGTTGTCTGGCAGTTCTGTTCGTCCAGCGTACCCGGGGTTCATGGTGATGAAGACAGCACACGAAGGTTTAAGGGTCAGCTCCACGCCCTCAAATATAAACCTGTCCACCTGTGTTGGCACAAATCATGTCATAACAATCCATGACAATGTCTATTAAGTCATACCATTATTAAAGTACATTTCAATAATTACGGCACAATTTATTAAAATTAAATTTGAAAGAAATGTTTTTATTTTGTGCAATGATTATAGATCTAATACATTTAACAAACAAAAATATCATTACTCAAACTTTTAACAAACAACATTATTTACATGCAAAATTGAAAGAAAACATGCATGCATTGATCAACAAATATAATATTACTAAAGTGCGTGTAATATATAGTGCATGACACCATTGAGCCACATATTAAGCACTATATCAATTAATTATTATTATTATTATATTATCATATTATTATTTTTTAAATGTAGAAATAAAAGGAACTAGCATAGATAGATAGATAGAGAGAGATAGAGAGAGCACACATCTAGAAGATATTTTCTATGGACGTTACCCCCAAAAGCTGAGCCTGGTTGATGGTCATAATCTGCATAGCGACCACAGACAACACTTCTATATCTATACGGTTAAACTCGTCAAAGCATGCCCATGCCCCCGAGCTATTGATGGAGAAAGGAGATTAGAAACTATGGGGGTTGAGGAATGAGTAATATAACTTGTCTGGCGATAAAATATGTGATATACGACAGGATACAATATGTGATATACGACAGGATATGTATCACGATTATCAACAATATCGAACCTTTAATTCATTTTCTTTTCTTTACACAAAAATTGAAATATTATTCATATACATTTTGTTCTGTTGAAATGTAGAGATGTAATAAAGATATACAGTTTTTAAATTTTGCGGTATGTTGTTGCATATCTTGATACATGTCCTATCATGAGTCAATGTATATTTTGTACAGACATAGGGCATAGCAGCCCCAAGTACAGACATAGGGCATAGCAGCCCCAAGTACAGACATAGGGCATAGCAGCCCCAAGTACAGACATATGGACGTATGTATAGACATAGAAAAGAGAACATAACATCTAAAATAAACAGAATTGGAAACGAGAGGATAAAATGTATTTTACATTATCATCAGAATAATGTATGCTTTCCATGAATAATATTTTACTTCCACGAAATAATTCCTAAAAGAAATAGATACTATTATATAGTTATTTTAGAATGTTTAGGAAATTCACAAATTTTGAGAAGAGAAAAAAAAAGAGGGGCTTGTGCCTTTAATTCACATTATTATCCTCATTTTTCCATCTGAAAGTGAAATACAAGGCCACAATATGTATGACAGAAATACAACGATATACATGACAGAAATGAAGTGAGAATACAAGTACCCACCTACCAAAGTAAGGTACTATAACAGGGCACTATAGTAGAGGTACTATAACTTAAGTAGATGCACCATAGTACACCATAACAGTGTGGAATATGTAGAACTAAGGCTATCCCAGCTAACACATAACGCAATCATAACATCATATTTTGGTTAAAAGACTCTTTTTTTTTAAGGAATGCATGGAAAATAGGGAGCTCCACCGTTAACTTTTTAAAAGAGGACATTTTCATGAAATGGTTTGTGGAGTGTACCTTCTAGTAGACTGGGAACTTAGTGTTGGGGTGGGGCCAAAATCAAATTTAAAGATAGAATGGACAGTTAGTATACAACATTACTAAAAATGTCATTATAACATTAAAAGAAGGTTCTGATAATAACAGTAACAATGAAAAGGGTTTAAAAAAAACCCCAACAGAACAGCATAAATAATAAGTAATGTAATAATAACATAATATTATGTTCCTATCATGTCATATAATTACACTTTTGTGTGAGCTGGGATAGATACAGGAAAGAACAATTAACTACACGGAAAAACCAACAACACTACGTGCAATTCCTACACCAAGGCCGACTCCTCAGCACTTATTCTGCAATAGTTGTTTGGAGAATACAACAAAAAATATTGTACTTTCCTGAGAACTATCTTAATAGAAAGCCCATTATATGCAAATATGCGAGGATGTCTGAGCGAGCTACTTGTCAGGAATAGCAGGAGTGATACAGAAGATAAAGTAACAACGGTGAGACTGTCATTTACACGTAGTTGCTGCGCTTTGTGGATGGTTGATATCTGCTGAGCAACAACAGACAACACCTCAATGTCGATACGATTAAACTCATCGAAACAAGCCCAGGCGCCCGCACTGAAATAAGACATGGCATGTGTTTAAAAACAGAATCATAGAATCTGTAGTCCCTTTGTGATTTTGAGTGATGACTTGTAATTGCTGAAAAAATGGAAAAATCCAGGGGAAGCTTTTCATGAAGCGTTCGTACCCATTAAGGTACTGTAGCGTTCTCGTGTCTATCTTTCTCGTTGATCATTCCGAGAGTACTATGGTCTTAATAGATACTGCAGTTTCATGAAAGGCTGATGTTATTAAGAGCAGCAAATAAGCAAATACCGCTGAAATAAAAAAAAATCCGACAATTAACCCTCTTCCTGCAGGAGGCTACTGGAGATGCCCTAAAGAGCAGTGCCTGTGCCTAATCCAGCAGGGAGAGGGTTAAAGCAATATTGCAGTATTAATACATTTTTGGTCAATATGAAATTGCAGCTTTGTCCTAACTATCACCAATGAGCACGATTGAGTAATGGTTTTCACATAGTAGCTCTGGTCAGTAGAATACATACCTAGCCAGACCCTTGAAGAACTTGCCCATAGCCATAAAATCCAGCTGGTCCGAGCAGTTGAACACCACACACTGTATAGCCATAGCTTTGGCCAAATCCTGCAACAGAAAACACAGAATTATTTTACGAAATTTGTAGCTGTTCGATTTATTAGAAAAATACAAAAATTGAAAATGATGTGTTCGTATAATTAGGGACAACCAAATTAAAGTACAAAATATGGTTGTAAATGAAATGGTAAAGAAATTAAGGATTTAAACCAAAAATAATAATAAAAAATAAAAAATAAAAAATAATATATATATATGATTGTGTTCGAATAATTAGAATTACGATTTGAAGAAATTGGTCATGGTCGTATTGTTAGGGTTAAGATATTTTAGTTTGTGAGCTTAATTTAGGTGTTTGAACAATTAGATGGTTTGAATTATTAGGGTAATTACGGTAACCCATTTCCGCCCCTGAGTTTCTCACCTTGGTGGTTTCCGTTTTTCCGGTTCCTGCAGGACCAGCTGGAGCTCCGCCAAACTTGAGATGGAGAGCTCCTGTCAGGGTCAGATAGCACCTGCAGCAGTGGGAGGTATATATACTGACAATGCTGAGAGCTTCGCAATGAAAATTGATACCTCTTATTATAGCTATACTTTGGAATAGGTAAAATAGGTAAAATAATAATCTCTCAAGATTTGTTGGAATTAGAAATTCACGGAAGTCTGCCTGGAAAATATTTTGGATCGTTGGTGTGTAGCTTTCTTTCAAAATAAAATATTTGTAGGTATGTAAATAACTTTAGACCAGTGTTCGAAAAATATCTCGGTCCACTGGTCCCAGACTGACAGATTCACTGAAGCACCGGGAGTTATCACTGGGAGTTATCACCGGGAGTTATCGCCAGGAGTTATCGCCGGGAGTTATCACCGGGAGTTATCACTGGGAGTTATCGCCGGGAGTTATCGCCGGGAGTTATCGCCGGGAGTTATCACTGGGAGTTATCACCGGGAGTTATCGCCGGGAGTTATCACTGGGAGTTATCACCGGGAGTTATCACCAGGAGTTATCACCGGGAGTTATCGCCGGGAGTTATCGCCGGAGTTATCGCCGGGAGTTATCGCCGGGAGTTATCACCGGGAGTTATCACCGGGAGTTATCACCGGGAGTTATCACCGGGAGTTATCGCCGGGAGTTATCGCAGGGAGCTGTTCTGACCAGCATACTAGACCTCATTATGGAACAACTTGTTTTAGGACCAGGAGTTTTTGTGGAAAATCAGCATTGAAAGCTGCAGGTCGTTCTGACCAGCAGGTATTTTTTAGATTTCGTCAACACTGACCTAGACCAATACAGCAAGAGGACGTTGAGATTGTAATATTGTAACAGAGCTGTACCTACCTGTCAGTGAGAGGGGTGATGACCAGACGACTGGTGTTACCCAGGTATTCGTAGCCATAGGGGAACTGAGCATTTACTGCACGTGTGTAGAGGTTCTCGTCTTCCAGCCAGTAGTATCTGCAGTAACACAGCTGTGATATCATAACCATTTCTACCTTCGTGAATAGCTATCACAAAAATAGGAGAAAAATAGGAGTGAGTGATTATGGAGTTTAACGTCGCTGTGGTAATCTTTCACCCATTTTACGACAATCACAAAAATAGGAAAATACACATGTAATTATTCAACAGGGGAGTTTCCAAGGACGAACCTGAGCTGACTGATCCACTCGAAGTCATTGGCGTTGCTAACGTGCTCCTCCACCATCTTGGCCACAACGTCACGGGCGTGCACCTCCACTACGATGAGAGCCGACAGCGTCATGCGGCCGATCTTGGGCAGGTCGGTCCTGACCAGGTTCCTCAGGTCGTCCAGCTGTTTGAGCAGCTTCTCGTACATGTCTTTCAGGAAGTTGTCCTTCAGGGCTTCAGTCACCTCCGAGCTCCAGTACGTCTGACAGCCCGCGATGACCACCTGACCTGGCCACTCCAACACCCACTTCGTCCGGGGAGTCTGGAGATAGATAAGAGATTGAAGATAAGAGATTGAAGATAAGAGATTGGAGCCTGGATTTTAGAGATAGGAGATATTAGAGATTGGAGCTAAGGGAATCGGAGATTGGAGATGGGGGAATGGATATTGTATTGTAGATAGGAGGAAATATATTGGACATAGGAGATTGGACCAGGTGAATGGATATTGGAGATAGGGGCTTGGAGATATGAACTAAAGAAATGGAAAATAAAGATGAGAGATAGGGGATTGGAATTTTGAGAATGGAGATGAGATCGGATGGGTTGGTTAAGCAACATGGCAATAAATAGCTTAATCTTACAGGAACAATTATGATAAAACAGATCAACATATGTCGTACCGTCTTGTACTGCTCTAACGAGTCCTTGATGATCTGCCTCAAGCTCTCTCTCATCACACGCTCAATCTCTGACATCCAGTCCTCCACATTTCCAGTGGGATACAGACTCTCTCGGAACCCGACGTCTTCCCCTTCTCCGGAGTACATCCGGGTAATCTTCAGATCATCCTCAAATTTCAGCTAAAATAAAAATATAGAAATCTTCATCTGAAACCACATCCAAAGAAATCTTCTTGGATGAACTGCTAAAACAAAGTTCATGGAGTAACCACGGAAACCATGATGGTCCGTTACCTTGGCGATGTTCTCGAAGCACTTCCTGAGATGAGGTTGGACTGCAGTTGGGTCTTTCGTCTGGGACAGGATCTCCAGCAGCTCGTCGTCGGACAGGAAGTAGAATCGTGGGAAGGCGTTCCTCTTGGTCTCCAGGTACTCGCTCAGACCCTTCTGCACCTGTTCCAGCAGCTTGTTGGACTCTCGCAGGTTGTCAAGGAGACGGTTGTCTGGGCAAAGGGAGATCACCTGAAGAGGGAATAGATAATGTAAACAGCTGTTTGGATGGACAATATCGATAAATTAGCATTAACGTACAATTCTTGATTTAGTCACGGCAATGTGTTCTATTGTTCCATTGTCCTAGGACCATCAGGAAAAGGAGGTTTTGGTCCTTCACTCAAAACATGTTAATTTCAGTGGCGAAAATATGTAAATTTTGCTGAATTGATTTATTTCATTACCAAATTGAACTTGAACACATATCTTGGAATATGATCAAATGGATGAAATAGTTGAAATATTTTCAATGTAACTGAAAATTTGCTATGCATGTATATTATGTTATTACCATTCTTGCCTGATGGTATTACAGAACTTAGCTTCTCTCTCTCTGTTACCATCACTGTCTGGTAGTCTACCACAATACTATGCTGCTCTCCCTACCATCACCATTGCCTGATGGTGTAACAGAAACAGGCTGTTCTGTTACAAACCATTGCCTGCTCTTCCTAGTCAACTCATTGTCTGTACTCTGGTATAGCAACAGACAATTGTGATTTCAGCTGAAAACAAGCCTGGGGTCTTGGGTCTGCAAGTCACATCCATTGCAAATACATCGACCACTGGATAAATACATCGGTGGATTTCCGCGGATGCTTGAACATTTTCATGCCCGTGTACAGCTGCTCACCTGAGGGTTCTCCTTGGCATTCTTCATGATCTTCCTCCACATCCTCTCCATGGTCTGGTATCTCTTGCTCTCCACGGGCAGCTGACGGTTGATATCCTCTGAGCTGAAGATGGGTTCCAGGTACAGCCATGACCTCTGAACCTGCAGCCACTCGTCCAGAACATCCTGGAGAGAACACAGAACATTCCCCATCAAGTAATCATGCACCCAATTCATGCATTGAAACTATTCTATAAAAATTATTATTTTAGTTGTTGGATGTTGAATTGAATTTGGATGTGGAGCTGCTTTTAACATTTTCATGGCTTTATAGTTTATAGCAGGAGGAAAACTACAACACCCATAGTGCTGAAAGTTGCAGTAAACCTGGGAGCACCAACTGATACTCATCAGGAATCTTCTTTAACTTTTTGAGGCACCTGTTCCTGTGTTCTGTTGGACATGAAACTACTTGCCCTGTAGGTTAAAGGGTTGTTAATTTTTTGGACTATTTCACATGTCCGCCTGTGGATAATACCTGTCCCGGGCAGGCAGACAATCTTCACTGTTGAGCCCTGCTCATGAACCAAGGATCATAACCATATTGCAACAGTACAGACAGCACATCCTATTGGAAAAGTACCTTCCCCAAACATTGATGTCAAGTCCATGGGGCAGGTTTGAAGTTGGGCGTCTCTAGAGAAATACAGACTTCAAAAGGGATTCCTTGGTGAAAATCTGAGTTTGATGTTCCACCTGAGTTCTCCACATCTGTTCTATGGCCTACCTAGGTTCTCAGTACCTGATCTATGTCCTACCTAGCTTCTCAGCGCCTGTTCTATGTCCTACCTAGGTTCTCAGTGCCTGTTCTATGTCCTACCTGAGTGGTCCTGAGTTTGTCCTCCCAGTTGTTGATGCGCTCTTCGAACGGCTTCTTGTACGGGGAGAAGGACATGCTCTGTGTCATCACTATGTGGTCGTCCAGGAGCTGAGAGGTGTCCTCGGAACTCTTCAGGATGAACGTCCCGGTCTCCTTGTACGGCATGATCTCGAACATCACTGGGTCCCACTCCTTCTCCATCTTGTCCAGCGCCTGTTGACAGACGACCAAAACAATGGTCACCAAAACTGTCTCCAAGAATACAATATCATAAATAGCCATAGGGCCCTCCCTACCTACATAACTAACTGTAATTATCTTCAAGAAATCATTATCTACAATGGCAAGGTCCACCCCCCCCCACCCCCCCCCGTCCTCCCTTTAAAAATACAATTTTAATTTTTAGATAATGACGATCTTCTTCTATGAATCCCAATCTCCAAGCATATCAATAATCAAATTTGTAGACGACCATTCAAATCAAAGCAAGGATACATTCACTGCTGTCTATGACATACGTAGACAGTAGCATCAATCATTACTTTAGTTATCATCATGCAAGTCTGCACCCACCTGTTCAATGGAGTACTCCTTGCCGGCAACCTCGGCGACCTTGGCGATGACCTGGATGTGATCCTGCAGGTTCATCTCCAGACACTTCTTGAAGGTCAGGTTTGCCTTGGGTCTGATCGGGAAGCCGAGGTCATTGGACAGCTAGAACATACAGCAGCTTTAGCATTACGACGATGTCAGGCAAAATAGCAACCAAGAGTGACTGTTTCTGAAGTAGTTCAGAATCCATGGTCCATTATTTGTAAAATGACAAAGTGACAACCCATGGATCATACAGGGAGATATTAATTCTCTGTTGAAATCTAATTGGGGTTCTTGTTTGGTCCAGGATAGGCCTCTGGGATATCAACAAAATATTTTACATGGAAATGGATTTAATAAAAGATAAATTAATCTTAAAAAATAATAAAGTAAAAATAAAAGATTGAATAAACATACCTCTACTAGTAGGCACACATTTAGAAAATTCCAAATATGAAGCATTAATTAAAAACAAAAATCTGTAAAAAAACACAAATAAAACAAATACAATCAAAATACTTGATTATATTCAAACCAAAGTATCTGTTGAGAAAGTAAAGCTTCATCATTTTCACCTGTTCCCAATGTCTGTTCCTCATGCCAGGGTTTCTGAGTCCCTGGATCAGTGGAATGTACGGCCTGAACTCCTCAATGCTGGCCTTGACCTCTTGTGCAACGACCTGCACACCTGAAACCAGCCAATCAAATGGTTACAAACATTACAACTTGCATTATGCACTTCACTACTGAATAGTGTTCCATGGAATACAATATGGGGAAATTACAAGATTAGAATGAGATACAATGTAGTAAAGAGTTATATGATACAAAGATGTAAAGGCAGGAATGAACTGATGAAGGAATTAAGGAATGTAAAGGAGATGACAATACATCGTAATATTTTAAGGAATTAATCATATAAAATGAGGAATTCAGAAAAATGAGGAAATAGATTACGATTGTCAGAACATCTGCAAAGGTTTGAATAAAATGTAGAATTTGAAGAAAGCATTATTGAAAGTTCTACGAAGAAAGGTGAAAAATTAGGAATGATAAAAAGTTTACATTAGCACTCTGTTTGACATCAGAATACAACAACATTGAATACCAGTAAAATTAATCAATGAAGCACCATGTTCAAATATGGGAATATCAAGGAAGAGAGAGAGAGAAAAGATGTACAACAGATATACGACACGAGTACAATCATGACACAAAAAAAAGAAAAATTTCTTCCCATCTCTTATTTTTAGTGAAAAATTCCCCTTGTCCAGGACATAAAACATGCTTATAACTAGAATCTAGAGTTTAATATCCACCAAACTGACCATGTGTGCAGACAGTTGGCATCTACGGTGTTAATAATTGTTCCATTCAAATATAGAAGGATCTGAACAATGCCTGGCCCAGACAAATTGTTAGCATGCAATGATGATGTGTATTGGAATATACATGTACCACTGGATGCAAACTATACCGTAATTATCCTAATAATTCAAACCCTCTAATATTTCGAATACATAAATTAAGTGGACTTTTAAAAAAATTCCTATCCTAAAAATATGAACATCACCTTTTCTTTTTCAAATCGTAATTTTCTAATTATTATAATTATTTTAATTATTACTTTTTCAAAATGTTTTTAAAAATAATAATATATATATATATTTTTTAAATCTTTCATTTATTTAACATTTCATTTACAACCATATTTTGTACTTTAATTTGGTTGTCACAAATTATATGAACACCGATCATTTTCAATTTTAATATTTAAAAAATAATTTGTATGGCTACAAATTTATATTTTTTCTACTGTTCGAATTATTATGGTAATTACAGTAGGTGTCTTTCAACAGCATCAGGACTCTCCTGGAAGAAACCGCGTAACTCTAAGATATCCTCATCTCCAACCTTAGCAATGGTATATGGTAGTCTATTGCTAAGTTATACAGTTACTGTTTCCTGAGAGTTACTCAGTCTTGTACAGGAATCCAGGACTGTTTCAAGTGGAATAATTTTATATTTAATCATTTCTTTTTCTTTATAAATTACAAAAAAAAAAATATTTAGTTCTTCAGTGATGTTATTTTCTAATTAGTATCTACTTACTGAAAAAAACAACAACATACATATCTATAAACTAACGATCTCATTAACACATATTATATCGTTTTACTGCAGTTAGTTGACTTAACATGGCAAGTCATTCTACAAAGTGTAGAAGTGAAAACATCAATGCCCGGATAAAATCTGTTACCATGGTGACAACTCACCGCGAACGTTGGGAAATCTCTTTTCTGTACAAATTTCAAAATACAAATTTCTCACAACATTAAACAATGCATACCAATAAATTACCATTTGCACAATTTTCGCATAATATCATAATCACACGATTGTTAACTTGAAATACTCAGTTTTTTTCTTCTTTTAAATATATAAAATGTATTAGTCTATACAATGTCACAGAAGACATATTTTGCAGAACATAACATCATTCTCAGATTAATTCAAACATAAAAACATGACATTAGTCTGTCCAAATTATAGCAGATTATTGAGTGACATTGCAGCGTGAAATTTCGAAATATTGAGATACGAGTACACATTTTTATGACTATTTTCAAGGTGTCACAATTTTATGATCATGATACTATGGGTGAAAAACAGGAAGCTGAAGGTTTAACAAGAAGAAGAAGAAGAAGAAGAAGCTGGAGGTAATCAGATGTAATCAGTTGCTACTGATGGAAAACAGTACCAGATAGTGCCGTACAGAGCTATGGGCTATCTGATGATGTGGGCAGCTGCCAATCAATAATTGGCCAATTCCTTAATTTGACCAACCTAGACTTTTATTATGCAGCCATTCGTTCATGCACTATTGACCATGTGAGTACACAGCCAGTAAGAGAACACACTGGTTGGTGGTACAGTATATGGTACAGTATGCTCTCGATGTAACAATCTTCAATCCTCTGCATTTGGATAAACCGTGGGGTTCGGCTTGAATCCCATTAAAAAGGATTCAGTCCTATATTGAGGACAAACTTTATATTGTATCTATTTTGAAGATTTATCTTAAGACGCCGTATCCATGCTGGAAGCAACCAGAGATGCCCTAAAGAGCCATGCCTGTGCCTAATCCAGCAGGGAGAGGGTTAAGCGAGCATATATTCAGGAGACATTTCCTGGATAATGGCACTATTAACCCTCTCCCTGCTGGATTAGGCTTAGATACGGCTCTTTAGGGCCTTGAGGGTTGCCTCCAACATGGAGAGATTTAATGGATACTGCTGTAAATAACATTTTGATCCCTAAACCAAAACCGTGGCAGATAGGTTGGCTCCATTGTCCAATTGCTGATGGACAAGGACAACACTGATAGTCTCTGAGATTATGAAAGTTTTTGAGTACGATTTCATGTTAAAGCTCAAATTTGATATGGAAATATGAGAAAAAAACTTTTCACTTGAGCATGAAATCGTACTCAAAATTGCATTGTAATTTTGGAGCCAGACCTACTCCATAGATGGATGACCAATCGTGATGCACATCAGAGGTGAATAGACTGCCAGTAGGGCAACTTTGGTCACATTTTGAGACCAACGGCAATCCATATAGGCCGATGTGCATTGCAATAGGATATATATCGATACATGTGTAGTTGCCCAAGAAAAGTGCTGACATTAGCTTTGAAAAAAATAAAAATATTAGTATCATATGTGTCACCTATCATAGCAACAATGACGTGCTGACATTAGTAGCTAATGGGATGTGTTCATATCTAAGAATAGGATGTGTTCATTTTCCAGTAGGATGTGATACTTTCTCAAGAGGAGGTGTTCATTTCTAACAGGACGTGTTCATATTCTGTTCATGTGCAAACACCGAGGCTTTTTGTTTTTTGCGCCAACTGGGATGTGTTTTGCTGACAACTGGGATGTGTTTTGCTGGGACGTGTTCTAGTGTTTTACGATCACGTTTTGTTTGTGGGAGACATCATTACGTCCACTGATACATGTTATGGTATAACTTGCAATGTGGCGACAGAGTGAAGGCGACGGATGTCAAGCGGTGAACGCGTTCCTCCTCGTCTGCCTCAGGGTCGTCCTGCTCGGACACTTCCTCAGATGCTGCGCAGCATGGTGCAGGAAAACAGCCGGTAAATACCTCCAGGTCATGGAATGTGTTACGTAAAGGGTCACCTGGAGGTCATGGTATCCTGTACATAACTGGCTACCTCCAGGTCATGGTATGTGTGACATGAGTCTAGGCCATGGTATGCAGTACATAAGGGGTCACCTCTAGGTTATGGTATGTGTTACATAAAAGGTCATCTCTAGGTCATGGTATGCCTTATATAAGGGATCACCGCTTGGTCATGGTATACTTCAGAAGAGGTCACCTCTAGATAATGGTATGCATTAGCTATGGGGGTCATACACAAAGCTCAAAATAATGGCATTTGTCAGATAAGGTAATGGTATACATTAGATAAGGGGTTCAGAAGTGGCAATAAACAGCTCTAGGTAATGGTATACATTAGATAAGGGGTTCAGAAGTGGCAATAAACAGCTCTAGGTAATGGTATACATTAGATAAGGGGTTCAGAAGTGGCAATAAACAGCTCTAGGTAATGGTATACATTAGATAAGGGGTTCAGAAGTGGCAATAAACAGCTCTAGGTAATGGTATACATTAGATAAGG
>JAUTBT010081495.1:0-12845 GCA_032361225.1 Lepetodrilus schrolli | reverse complement strand
GGGTTTTAAGTCGCTTTCAAGATTCTTTCACTTATATCACGACATGTCAGTTTAGGGCAGGAGGAAACCCGCAACATGCGTAGCGCTGAATGTTGCAGTAAATCTGTGACCACCGGCTGGTACTGACAAGACCAAGGATGATAACTGCATTGCTACTCTACAGACATCGCATCCTATCAATATCACGTCAGAAAGGTAACTTTCGCGAACATTGATGCCGGGGCCCCCAGGGCGGGATTTGAACCTGGAACCGTGGCTCCGAAGTCCAACTGTTCTACCACTGTGCTACCACCCACCTCTATCCACAACGTATATTGAATAATAATGTTTACTCACCATAGTCTGCTGGGTTGTGGTAGTTTGGACAGCAGAGGCCCTGGGACTCAAAGTATGGCAGTAGAGCAGGAATACTGCCTCGGTACACACACTGGCCATCAGCCAACATGTACAACTGGAAGTAAAAGAGTTAATATTGAAACGATAGTCGAAAAATCTGTAAACATAGCCACAATCATTAGATGTACAGCTGTACTCCATAATCCTTTTAAGAAATTAAATTTGATCCAGTTTTCCGTTGTACTAGCTTTTCTCAATATGCTGATATCCCCCAAAAATGTTTGTATCAAATGTTCAGCTTGGTCTGGTCAGTGCCAGTCAGTGCTCACAGGCAAGTGATCATGGGAGTTTAATGTCACTGTGGGAATCTTTCACCCATTAGGGGCGAGTGCTCGCAGGTTTACTGCAACATTCAGCGCTATGGATGTTGTGGGTTACCTTCTGCCCTAAACTGACAAGCCATGATATATGTGAATGAATCTTGAAAGCAATTATAAACCATAATTCAGAATAGAACAGAACAGAACAAAACAAAGCAAAACAACAAAACAAAAGCAAGGCAAAACCACAAAACAAATTACAACAAAATAAAAGCAAAACAACAAAACAAGTCAAAATAAAATAAGACATAAACACATCAATACGATTCACTCACATGGTCAAACATCTCGAAGAGTTTGGCACTGGGCTGGTGGATGGTACAGATGATCGTCCGTCCTCCAGCTGCCAGGGACTTTAGCAGACAGACACACTGGAAGCAGGACGCACTGTCCAGACCACTGCAAACATAGCATGAACAAACAGCATGAACAAACATAGCATGAACAAACACAGTGTACCATTAATATTCACAGAAGGTTACTTCCGTGTTATTCGATGATAACACATCAACCTTGAAATTATTTCAGCATTGAAAGTTATCCTATTCTGACAGGTTTAACCAGGCTTGAGAAAAGTTGCTAATAACTGTATCAAGTTTCTAGTGTGTGTGCATGTTGACTAAATATCGCTGAATATATTCAGATGAAAATGTAAATATCTAGTTGTGACATGCAGTTGTGTGAGAGTACGTTTATACAAGTAATATTATACAACGTAATAAGAAATAACGTGATTTTAGAGAGTATCATTATGATGGATAATCTAAAAGGATTTACGCTGCTTGATCACAAGTTGACTGCATGCGACCACTAGGTAGCAAATATGCACAGTAAACATATTATCATTTATACATCTAGATATAGTTTACATTGTATTTTTAATTAAACCAGACAACCAACATTTTCCGATTGTCCCAATGGTTTTCAATATTTTATCATTCTATTTATTTTATTTTTATATATGCAGAAAATGTAGTTTGTTGTCCAATAGACTTGTGTAGACAAATAAAATGAAAACATGCAAAAGAATTGATTAATATTGAAGTACTAAGAATGATATAATAACTATTGGTAAAAATGGAATTAAAAGTCTTAACACTATGAGTGTATTAACCCTCAGGCTGCCATATCCGTACATAGACGGGTTACGTCATACATCGCTGACGGCCAAACCCGTACATAGACGGGTTGCCCGCCTGCCAATTTCAATCGACTAAAACATAAGTTTTGATGGAATATAAGTCATATAAAATTATTGTTTCATGTTCAGAACAACCTATTCTTCAGATCCAGCGATTATTATGAATGTGGCTTTGAATAAATTAATTAGAGTTGATTACATTTTTCGTGAAAAAATGTGCACTTTTGCGTGAAAATTACGAGAAACGAGTGCTGGACACAATCTGCTAAAATAAACCGTCCATTGAAAATAATAAATACAATTTTTGGGTATTTCTAGAACTGTTTGCAGGCAAAGATTCGCAAGAAAACATGCAGCAGCCACATTCGTTTTAAATATTTTGTCTCGTGATAGAAATACACTAGATAATTACATTTAATCTTTATAAACATTCGTATTTGATGCATATGGCTCACATCTGTCTATATCAACAGACTTTCATCCATATCAGTTAGTTAATAGTCCACATTGACATTTTTAGCAGACCGTGTCCAGCACTAGTTTTTCGTAATTTTCACGCAAAAGTGCACGTTTTGCCGCAAAAAATGCAATCAACTTTTAATTAATTTATTCAAAGCCACATATTCATAATCGCTGGATATCAAGACTAGGTTGTTCTGAACATGAAACAATAATTCCATCAACTATATTCCATCAAAGCTTGTTTTCGTCGATTGGAATTGGAAGGCGGGAAACCCGTCTATGTACGGTTTTGGCCGTCAGCGATGTATGACGTAACCCATCTATGTACGGGTATGGCAGCCTGAGGGTTAACTATGAAATGGTTAAACACAATTAAAACTTTTGATACAAAACAGCTCATTATAGTCTTCTGAATTATCAAAAGAGAAATTAATCTTTAAACATTATAAATTTAGGATCGTAATTTGCAGATGATGTTTGAAACCGATTTTGGCAATAAATTGGCAATGTCCTTCTTAGAAGTAAGAAGGAAAGGATCATCAATAAGATGGGTTATACTGCTTTTAGATTCTTTGCTGATAGGTGTACGATTATTAATGTTTTAAATGAAATTACACCATGATTGTCATTTTTCAGTTTTGATAGTACGATGAGCTCGTGCGTTAACCTTTTTATACGAGTTTAAATTAGCAGTTACTTGGAATACAGATCGATTCAATAGCAAATGCACAAA
Organism: Lepetodrilus schrolli; assembly: GCA_032361225.1. Lineage (NCBI taxonomy): Eukaryota > Metazoa > Mollusca > Gastropoda > Lepetellida > Lepetodrilidae > Lepetodrilus > Lepetodrilus schrolli. Next base: position 9,793 of record JAUTBT010081495.1, on the reverse strand, counting down.
ATAAATGCCAGTTAAGATTTGATTTTTTTAAAATCTGTAAACAAGAAACTGCAAAACGTTATTATTTATTTCTTTTACCTATGTACAGGTCTATGAACTCATGTACAGGTGTATGAACAAATATTTGTTTGTATGTCATAGATCATTGCACACGATAAACGAAGAGAATCATCATTTTGTGTATATAAATTTACATGAAAAGAGTGGCAACTCTTGCCAAATTCCGTTATCGGGAAATTCCGTCACTCTCACGATTTTACTGGGAACGCAACCATCCGGATTCATTAGGGTTGACTGTAGACATCCTCAACTGAAAATTCCCCCAAGATTCTACATTTTTTAATCATATATTGTTTTCTTTTTTAATGGGGGGTTTAGAGCCGCTTTCAAGATTCTTTCACATTCACGGCTTGTCGACACCGATATATATGACCATGACTATCGAACCTAGTCCACCAACAACAACATAGAACACCGCAGTAACCGCTGGGCTAACACGGCGGTGGTGTGTTTTATACCTGGTGGGCTCGTCGAAGAACATGACTGGAGGGTTGTTAACGAGCTCCAGAGCGATGGAGAGCCTCTTCCTTTGCCCACCAGACAGGTTGATGGTGCGCGTCTTCTTCGCCTCAGTCAGGCTAAGTGTCTCCAGGATGTCATCTACCTGTGTATACAGTGCTAAATTGTCAGTATATCGTATGTATTTTATTTAAATTTTTAATTTAATTTAATTAAATTGTTTAATTGGGGTTTGGACCAGCTTTCAAGATTATTTCACTTATATCACGGGTTGTCAGTTTATGGCAGGAGGAAACCCACAACATCTGTAGCGCTGAATGCTGCAGTAAACCTATGAGCACCGGCTGGTACTGACAGACCAAGGAAGATAACTGCATTGCCACGCTACAGTCAGTGCATCACGTCAGAAAGATATTATAGACAGGAGTTGAACCCGGGCCCTTGGCTCCGAAGTCCATACGTTCTATCTACCATTGCGCTACCACCCATACCTGTGACATGTAAAACGAGCAAAAAAATCCATCAACATGTGAAACTTTTAATGCTTTACACCGAATAAAAACTAAGTTTATCAAGTTTATTAACTCCTGCATGTTCGAGTGTCTACTTTCCCAGCATTCTTACCATTTCCTGTTTGTCTGCACACGACATGCCCTCGTTGAGCTTTAGATTGGCTGAACACATCATGGACTCGTTGACAGATAGATGAGGCAGCAAATGGTCGTCCTGCATGATGTAGCAGGACATCTTCCTGAACAGTCGCAGGTTCCGCTCTTTGCCCCGAACCAGAATACGACCACAGATGTTTTTTGTTCTGCAGCAAATTCAGATATTTTCAACGCTAATAATTTGGAACAAAAATAATTTCATAGGAATGCAGTGCCGGAAGATGAAGACATGTGCTGTCCAAACACATAATATATTATTTAATGGAAAGACAAATGTTATTTAATTATGATTTAATTATGATTTAATAACTTTCTCCTTAATGTTAATGATTAATAAAAATGATGGAAAATTAAATATTTAGTAATTTAGGAATTTAGTTCCGGTTTATGGCAGGACCTCACATGCTTACCTGTAACCTGCCAGGATGTTCATGAGTGAAGACTTTCCTGCACCCGAAGGTCCCATGATGGCTGTCAACTCGCCGGATCGGAACTTCCCCGATAAACTGTTCAATATGACCTTTGGTTCTGAATTTTTTATAAAAATACATTAAAAGATGTATTATCCACAGAACACCTATATACAGTACATCCTGAATACATCAGAAAAGTAACTTCTTCTAACATTGACACATAGTCAGGTGCAAACTCATGACGATTGGTTCTGAAATTTGACGACCTACTGCTGTGCTACCCATCTGCCCTATTCACAATGTGAAAGTATAGTAATCTCACGATTCTGAGGCAAAGTTCACTGGTATATTTATTGGACAGTCCGAATAGAATATTAACCTTCTAGCACCATAAACAGCTGCTTGGATAAGATGATTCCAAGGGAGTTTAGATGGTGAAAGGAGTACTGTAAAACACTTATATTTCTCGCAGACTTATATTACACGTTTTCTGCGCAAAGACAATTTGCGGGTAATTATAGTCCGCGCGATAAATGAAGCCCTTAGTTTACTATTGAAGGGGATGTGATACTGTACGATGTAATTAATACTAATTAATGAAAAACATAACACAGAAGATGCGAATGAATAATTCAATAAAACAAGTTATTCAAAATTAATTAAACGTAAAAACATGTACTAGAATTAGTCTACTCTTACCACTTTAGTTCCGTTTATCAAGTGAAATGTTACAAGCGGCAATCACCTCCGACCTCGTTTTGCATTCACGTGATGCAATGAATATTGACCTAGATATAGAATCGAATGGTGCCAGTAAATTAAGTAATCTAATAATGTAAGCCTACTATTTCATTGCTACGTGTTTATCTATCAAACTATCATTTAATTAGCTTGAGAACGTATTTCCTGTTGATGAATCATTTCTTCTCATCTAATCTTGTTAAGGAGGCTGACCCCAGTTTACTGCTCACAGTAAGCATTGGCCCCATTCCTTTCAGGTGTGCCAAGTGTTCTCAAACAGATAGGTGACGTAACTCCTTTAATAAATGTTGGCGGGAATGAAATTGAGCCTCATCATGCGTGCGCGGAAGTCGTTGTTTGTTTCACAATTGCTCTTGTTGACTTGGTAAACAGCGATGATTGGATCACCATTTGTAACCAATCTGCGATTCTTTGTGGAAACCTTTTTTTTTATACGCGCATCATGCATAAATTATCAACTATTTGTGCCCCCCTGTACTAGTATTTTTAGTCTATTACCTCTAAAAACATTCCACAAAAATCTAAATTGTAAACGATTATTTTTATTATTATTTTTATTTTGAGTAGATTTAATGCATTGTTATGTTTTGTAAACATTAAATAATTTATTATATAATAAACATACATGTAGAAGTGTAGGTGGACAAGAAATTATGTTCTTCATGAAAATGACTCTTTTATATTAGTACTAATAGTAGATATGATACTATACACGACATACAACACTTTCAGTATGTTCATTCTCAGATGTCATGTTGCAGCTGACCTTTGCCGTTTATCTAATCAGCTTAACCCAGACTCAAGGAGGAATTATTCTGTAGGAGATTGACATAACCCACTTATTGTATGAGTGTACCCACCACAGTCAATCAGGAAATAAATCTTCCTTTGACCCTATTTCCACTCAATAAATAGCAATCACAATTCTATTATGGCAAATCAAGTTTCCTCTGGCAGAATGAAGGTTATATGGTGTGTTCTATATGCGGGAAGTCGGTGACCACCATTTTAACATTCTTTCTGAAAGAGACACCAAAGATGACAAACTATAATAATAACCAATGAAGCCATTCACACATTATACCAGATAAAGATACTTCCGTAATAGTATGTGTAAAACCATCAATTGTTTCATTAAATATTAGGATAGATCATTGTGTGGCATACTCCTTGTGACATATTTATAAACTTTGTTATTTCAATGTTAATATTTTAACAAGAAATACCTAGAACTTATAACACACGAAATATAAATGCTTGTATAATGGTAATATTTCTTTACCATTATAACGCGAGTTCACTAAATCCCAATACTTTATCATGGAATGGAGCCTATGTGTGAATAACTTCAAGTTGTAAGTGTTCTCCAGCTTCCAATATATGGAACGTATTGTACGATTTGTTATTTAAACTGTTTGGAATATTTAGAATATTGACATGTTAGAAAATTAGAAGCTAGAAATAGTCAATGTCGTCCTGGGATACGAACCCGAGCTGCATGGATGCAAATGCAGCTCACTACCAACTTCACCACATGAGTAGGTCTGACGGGAGAGCAAATGATATCATCACCTAGCTATATCAATTTTACAACAAATAAATCACAATAGAACCTTTAGCAACATTTGTTTTTGTAATTTAGTATTAATATTGATCATTTTGATGGAAATCCTGCCATTTGTTACTATCTCAATATTTTGCCATGTGTAAATTTGACCAAGGGGCATTTGTCACCAAAGTTTAAATGTTTGACCATTGCGCTACCATCCGCCCCAACAACTATAGCACTTGAGTGTACAATTATACAGGCACAAATAAGCAACGACAATAAATATCTCAGCCCTACTGGTAAAATGACATGAAATATCTTTAATCTTTTGAGGTCACAGACAGCTAGTACAATTGTGTCCTCACCTAACATGTCGAAAAACATCAACAGCAGGCCAGTCTTATCTAATTGAACACGAAAAGTGAACTTGAAAAAACTGCAATTATGTATTTGAATAAATTTGGTCAACTTTTACTATTTAGCATTTTACAAAATGCGTTCAGGCAGAAATTATACAAGAATACAGGCCTCCACAATAAATTATAGTAAATAACAACCCAATTCCTTCCGTATTCATTTTCATTCATTCAAAAGAAAAAGAGTTACGGGTCAGCAGATATTTTTTGTGGGGAAGCTTTCTACAATATTTCTGAACTCAGCGTGATGGACCTGGCCCCGAGATTGCAAAACTTTATTGAGTATGATTTCATGCTCCTCAAAGTTTTGTTCACAAATCCCCATAATTTTAGCTTGATTATGAAATCAAAAATCAAAATGTTTCAGTATCTTCACACACGGGTACTCGAATACAATATTTTGGACTCGTCCGACACCTACACAGTAGTTGATAATATATTGGTAATTGATTGATAGTTGACCTTGATAATCAATGTCAAATTGTAGGGTCGACGTTACTATAGTTTGGCATGAAATGCATCAATACCCTATTTGGTAGATATCTCGGTAAATACTTTATGGAATGAAAAAAAAAAATGTAAAAAGCTTCCAACTGTGCATTATTTTAGTCGTGTCCAACAAAGTTATACTACTGTCGTCTGTCTGTTTCAAAATTGACTGGAGCTAATAATTACAAATCACAATCTTTTTACCAAGTTTTGCTGGTTTGAAACAGGTCTCCGTGGGACGGAAAAAGCTTCGTTAATGTGGATTAAAAGTTACTAGTTCGCACAGCATATATTTCAATGATGTAACAGTGCCCCGCCACTCATAACATCATCATTTTTGTTAATGCTCTGCCTGCTGCAGGCATACGAGGTTGCCATTTGTGTCCTTGTCATGGACTGCTGAAGGCATACGAGGTCAATAATCACGTGCAAAAAAGAACTCATTGAATATTCTCTCAAAATAATAGATAATGGACACGTAGGGCAATAAAAATGCAGTAGTCTATAGATAATTCCCTAATGAGATGTGTCATTAAAATTTGTGTCTGAGGGAAGTTTAGTCTGCTCACAGTTGAAATCCAACTTTTTCAGTCGAGACGGCATGAAATTTTATGCCATATTTTGTAAAACAGAAGATCAAAGCGATCACTGACACGATGCTTCTACACTCAAATGTAAAATATATAGTTGACGGCAACCTTGTAGCTGACCGTGCAGTTCACCTAATTTATTTTAATATGCAATTCAGAAATTGTGAAAAACAATCAATGAACTCACTCTGTACACAGCCTTCACTGTGCAGTGCTGCAAGTATTACGTCATAGTTTGTTTACTAAGGTCAACTCAACAGCTTTGAGTGAGCATACACATCCATTGTAAAACAGATGTTTTACTGGTGATAGTTCATAAATAACATGTTATTTTACATAATCATTTCACGTTCGATTGACGTTAGATTGGAAACGAATCAAAGACAGTGAATTGGTACTCATTAGCCGTTATAATATTAAAGTATTTTAATTGGTAGTATGGATATTTAGAAAATTAAAACATCAATCCTGCAACATGTTAGTATCCATCATACACATTGTTTCTGTGTTGTTTGAAAGTTGTACGCAATATTAGCAACTTTGTTACAGAAACCAGCATATGCATTCACATTGGTAGTATTTTTTCCTACCAGCTGGTTTGGGGTTTAGCGCTGCTATCAAGATTCTTTCACTTATATTACAGCATGTTAGTTTACAGCAGGAGGAAACCTGCAACATCCGTAGCGCTGAATGTTGCAGTAAACCCTGATCATCCCATTATCATAATATTCATTCAAATAAGCATTGAAAGAAGTACTAGTACTATGGTTCAAAATTCAGCCGATATGTAATTTTTTTAAACTGAAATCGGAATCCAAACCTTTTTAACCAATTGCATACAAGGTTTTGAAAAATGTTAATAACTTTGGCATTTATTGGTGGTTAGTTACAAGCTTTTGACGGGACATGCAGCAAGAGGTTATGCAATATAGTGTTTTCCTTGCAATCTATCGGAGATATCCGAACACTATTTCCAAATGTGTATCCATGATAAAAACATGTTAATTTTCTTCAAAAGACCAAACCATATGTCAGTCAAATTTGGATGGTTAGCTTTATATGCTGCATTTCATTTTAACCCATCTATGTAGCATAATTAAATATTAATCGTAACATTAACTCACTCAAAAAAAGTGTCGTACTTTAGTCCTAGCCTAAATCAGGGTATACCATCATGCTTTTCCCTACAACAGGAAATGAAGTGAACCTTGATTTAGGCCCCGACTATTGGTATGACCCTTTCATGAAATGCATTCTCAATGTCATATATTATTTCAAAGAGTGGAACAAATATCATATAAATGAAATTGTAACATTTATTAACTACAGAAATGAGAATCAGTACACCACAAACTACTGATTTGAAACGTGATCATGGATATGAAATTATTAAACTGGCCACAAGCAATCGCTACCATTCTCTCACCTTTACTGTGATGGCCGTCCTTAACGGCATATTTAAGTTCCTGGAACTCAATGTCGATTGGTCGCCTGCGTTGAAAGTTGTTGTGGGAACCACGCATATCGCGGTACGATCCCTTCCCGACACCATTTTCAACAGACGGAGATTTCTTGATATATTCGTTCAAATATGTCCCCAAATGCTGGGGGATCTGAACTTGCACAGACAGTAGTTCGGCCATTTTGGATCATGTGGTCATTTCCTTGAGTTTTCAACTAATAGAAATTCTGATAGGTGGAGGAAATCTGAAAATATAAAAGCATTCATTCACAATATAATAGCATGGTTTAATGATTTCATTCATGTATTTTCTACACACATCATTGCCTGATTTCATACATGTATTTTCTACACACATCATTGCCCGATTTCATACATGTATTTTCTACACACATCATTGCCTGATTTCATACATGTATTTTCTACACACATCATTGCTTGATTTCATACATGTATTTTCCACATCATTGCCCGATTTCATACATGTATTTTCCACACACATCATTGCCTGATTTCATACATGTATTTTCCACATCATTGCCTCATCATTGCCTGATTTCATACATGTATTTTCCACATCATTGCCTGATTTCATACATGTATTTTCCACACACATCATTGCCTGATTTCATACATGTATTTTCCACACACATCATTGCCCAATTTTGCAAAGCAAACGTAAACCACTACAAATACAAGTCTCAAAGTATTACTCAAATTCAGTAATTCTAAAAAACAATTACTCGTTACTAAGTGAAAACTGCACCTCTGGAAATATCTTAGCTTCAGATGTTATTTTTACTCTCAATGTGTTGATTGTAATGGGTGAAAACATCTGTCTTTCTATAACAATGTAATACCAGAGACAAATACAAAACGACTACACAGTGTATTTATTGAATTGCCCGTTATTCATTCTTTGTTTTTGATTAGTAGTTAAAAGCCGTTATTCATTCAATAGGGTTCGAAACACATTGTACATTTCTACATTAGGCCAAAATAAAATATAGGTGCATTTCCTGTAACATTGATTTTCAAAATAGGGTAGATCTAGGTATGGAAAACATTTTATTTTATGAAAACAATTCATTGCGAAAAAAAATTGGTAGGCAATTTATTGTAACATTTTATTTTTCAATAAACATTTGAATATGATAAAAATTTAATTTTCAAGTTATTCATTGGTTAAAAAAATCCATCTTCAAAAGGTGCATGCTCACAAACTATAAGACCATGGTAGACTGGGAACTATTAAAAAATATATTGTCAAACAAATTCTAATGGTACTACACCGGTAGACATTATTTCACAGGGCATTTTAATACTATTGACACAATATGGCGATGAGAAGCAAGACTGCAGCTGGTTCCTGTCATTACACAGAGATGTTTCACAGTTTATTGTTGGCGAGTTGAAGGTACATGTATCCAAACAACTATTACTAGTATACATAAAAGTGGTGCAAGTCACTAATCCTTTAATAATTGTCTAGAGTCGGATGGTTTTAGTCTCCCTCCCCCCCTGTGCACATACCCGCGCCATATTCTCAGCATATGAAGCACACACATGCACCAAAACCTGATAAACTGACAAGCTGTGATATAAGTGAAAGAATCTTGAAAGCGGGTCTAAACCCAAATTACAATTTTTTTAAATAAAAATTAAATGTCCACAAACGCTTCTGGCTTTTAATTAATTTTATTGAGTATAATAATCTGTGGATGTTGCACAACACATACATCTACTACAGCATGCAACATTCTTACGTTGGTCCATGGAAAGATAAATGGTTTTCTCCGTCTCACATATAGATATTAAGACGTATTACCTGATATGAAGATAAGACAACAGTAAGAAACGAAAATAAAAAAGCAAACATGAAAATATATGTGCAGATGTGTTTTTATTATTTCTCATTTAGGTAAATATGAAGCAAATAAATTATATGCCTCTACAGTACATGATTTAAATGTTAACATTTCTGAAAACTCGGTCAAATTCCGCCATGCATGGACACTTCTCTTGGAGATTAGTTTACAGATGAGTTGTATCTCCGGTAAATTATAGATGAAGGCCAAGATCATATATTACTACAAAGTATTTTTTCCCCCTCGTTCATCATATATATATAGTCTTCTATATATATATTTTCTTTGCAAAAGAAGTTTTCACATTTGTCTACTTGAAATTCCACTCTGCATACGGTCCACGTCACTTGGATATTCCACTTAAATGTATTTCTTTTATGCTACAAGTGAACATCTTGAAAGTAGTGTGTCCTCCAGATCTGTCACGATAGTTAGGTTGGCTTCGATGTCACCTGAAGAATGCCGCCGTCTGAGACGTTTCAACAGTGCATGAACTCGAGTGAAGATGCCCCTCTTACGATTCTTATCATTCTTCATTCTTCTTGTAATGGTGGGCGATCTCTCGATGTAGAAACAATGCATTTGAGATAGTGACAGTGCTAGGTCCATCGTGTGCACACCTTCCAGAGTGTTAAAACAATGCAGCAACTGGGGCGATTCCAGCTTCTTTATCCTCAGGTATTGACGTAAGTGTGAACAACGCATGTGCTGATATATAATAGCACGCATGACCTACACAGCGACACGTGTATCACGATCAATAACATATGGACAGCTGAACACATGCTAAACAACATGATACATCTCCAAATCAGACATAAACGTAAGCACACGATCTGTATTAACGGCGTATTAAGATTACATTTACAGCCCCAATGACCTCACGCACAGTCATTAAGCCTCGGGAGTGGCAAAACTTACGTAATCTGCCACCGTCATCGGGACGCGTCACCAATATTCTAAGAAATACACAATGTAAAATACAGTGGAACCTCCTTTATACGGACCTCATGTATACGGTTACCCCGCCTACCGGACAGAATTAGGTTGTAACGGA
>JAUTBT010081484.1:0-12846 GCA_032361225.1 Lepetodrilus schrolli | reverse complement strand
TATAGAGAGAGAGAGAGAGAGTATATATTACTAATATATATTATATATTAGTAATAAACATTGATTGTATTGAAGTACTGTTTGCATTTCAATAATTTACTATAACCGGTAAAATAGCAATTGATCTTGGATATTTTGTCGGGTCAAATTTACAAGCAATTAAAGATAACCTAAAATCGTCTTACCATTTGATTGGTGGTCTTATGAGCTCTGAAGTACTGGTGTGAGTACTAGTATTAACACATAATCGTATTTACTCTCTAAATTGACAGGAAAGAGCATTGCTGACGGATTCTTTGAGATAACTAAGAGCGATTTCGTTTCAAAATTTCCTCTACCAAGCACTGGAGATTTTCTTTAACAATACGGTTATATTTGTCGACCGGTAATCTCCAAATCTTGTCTTAGAAAAATAAAGGTGAACCCGTGGTCGGCTCTTTCGGTATATTGCCAAACAAAAGTTCCACTCGAGGACACAACCCCGGGCGAAAAATGGTTACCTGGCCACCGCGGATTTTACAGTAAGTCCTGAGTCCCATTAAAAGTTTCGCCAAGGAGCAAAAATACCAGTTTAGGATTCATGTACGACAGAACATGACAAATGTGGCATGCTTTCCTAGGCATAGTCAGAACTGACTCGTTTGTATATATATATATACATACTGTGCGAACGCGGAGGACAATTTGTCATGCGATGTGATGTGATGAATGAATATGGTTGTGTGATACAAGCAACGCACCTCGACTTGAGAAGCACCTCCGATCAGTCATGCAGGTATGGGCGAGGTGTTAAAAGGCCTTCACGGAGTTGAATACAGAACACGTAACACATCGCTGCTTTGTGGATTTCCGTTGAAAAAAATATCCATCACTATTTCGTGTAAGCACAAAGATACAATCCATGAGAAAGTCAACAAACATGCTGTTCTTCTTGGTATATTTGTATTGGCCGATGAATACAGCAAACAGACTGTAGGGGTGACAATCACAGACAACCTCACCCCAGGGGTAGAGGTGAAGTCAGGGGTGGAGCAGGTGCCCCCGTGCCCCCTCAGGCTTCATCCAAAACACAAAGTCGGAAACAGATTCCAAATTTTCGCCTCTGGAAAAAAAATTCTTGCCACGGGTGAAATATCGAAATTTTATCAAATTTCTCAGACTTACCTGCCAGCCCTGGGATTCAAGCGCGATGAAGGACATTCCGGGTTTGGTTTCTGTGGCGTCTGGGGCGGGATCACTACCCACAGTGCCACCAGAGTTTTACAGGAATTGTCTTGCTTGCGGAGAGAAGGTGTCTGCCGGTATCTTTTTTGGTGTCAGAGGTAAAGGGGATTTGTATCTGCTACCGGCGAGCCGCTCCGGCTATAGCCTTACACAGTTTGAGAGTGTTGTCTAGTCCGACAGACAAAATACAAGACTACAACACTATTGAAAGCTTAACTTGGGCCAACGGCATCGTACACATCACACCCGTGGCATATAGGGGACCTTGCTTATCGAATGTAATTGACGGAGATTGGCATTCAAATTTTGTTTTTTTGTTGTGCTGCCTGATCAGTTTCCATTGGCTGGTGGGCTGTATCGGCCCTTAAGGGGAGGCGCCTAGCGTGCTATCCCTACCCTCGTACTCAATAAACATGATATATAGGCCGGTGGGCAGGCCGTACAACAAGGCGCGATCAGCCAAGCGCGTAATCGACGCGCGGCACATTTGCGAGTATTGGCAGTATGATCGACACCAGACGGGGACTCGCACCGCTCGGTGATATATGGCATTCGGAGCCACGGAGGGTGAATTCATAACCTCGGCTTTTTCTCTCCAACGAGAAATCTTATATGGGAAGAGCTGTATAATAATGGTTGCAAACTAGCGTATGGTAGTTTGAGCTACCCCCTCCTGTGCTCATCATATTAACGGGTAGGCATTAATTCTCCATGAAATGACCCTATCCCAAACTTCACATTGGACTATTTAACGGGTCGCTTCACTTACATCCCGTCAATTCATTTATACCATTCGCCTCTCACCCGTTATAATGTTTGTTTTTCGCAAAGAATTTGAGGAAAAGATAGCATTCATCGTTTCTATGCATTCTCGTGTTTGTACGAATAAACGATTATATGAGCTTATTTCTTCAATAACAGCGGCATAATGCACGATGTCTACCCTGTGAATGCATCCTAAGACCTCGAGTTTGCATCTTCGCTCCTAACAATGTGTCTCCCCTGTCGTCTCCGAACACCCAAATATCCACCTGTAATTATATGTCAAAGTATTCTTTTCCACCGGCGCCCTCTTTTAAATGCGGATGAAGAGAATTCAGCAACATTATTTTATTATGACTGGCCGGCCTGTTCAGTTCGCTATTGATGCTTGTTTATAAATATTTCCACGCGTTAAGAGCTATTGAGGTCCACTTTGGGGGGTGGGGAGACGTGAGGGGGTGGGGGGTGGTGGGAGGAAGACCAGCCACCCCGCGCACCCGGCGTCGAACATTATAATGGCGACCTGGCGACGCGAGGCGAGATAATGATAAGGTATTTGGCTCCGTGTGAGAAATGCGGAATTTCAGCACAGCCATTAAACACAGGTAGTTCTTCAGAAGTGAATAGGCTAATTCAATTAGACCAATATCTCACTCAATTATGCTTGCATGCCCGTATGAAACAGGAGCTGAATTGCACTGATTTACGCAGTGACTATTCAGTGACGGTGTAAGGGGTACACAGTCACACATACAGATATTATAAGACATGTATGTAGCTTTACCAATATTTACAATAATTCAAACATTACGAATGATTATTTTTTATTTTGTTATAAAATTAATCCAAATAAATACAGAGTTCTTGAAGTAGAAAATTATTCTGTTCATTTGCTAAAGTGTTATTAAACAGACTTAAAAACGGGTTATAAAATCAATGTATTGTATTCATGCAATCTATTTATACTATAGTATCGAAAACGCTTTGAAATCTTGGTTTATCAAGTTCGCTAAACTATGTTCTAAATTTCTTAACCTCTCGTTGATTTCCACAGCTTTAGAGAAATAGGGCCTATAGACTGTTGAGAGTATTTAAAAAAAAAGATTCGACATAATTCATATTCAGTTTAAGGCATACAGTCACAGTTTGTTAACACATTTCATGGTCAAACGTATTTACCCGATATAATGTACATTTGATTTGTCTACACAATCATAATGGGCAACAAGCTACATTTCCCGCATATTTTCAGGTAAAATACACTTAACATGTGAACATTTTTCAGAATGGTATTACGAAGACCTATGTACATCTATGTATTGGTATAGATACAACTACGTCTCTAACACCATTGCGTTGGACTTACTCTGGAATACATTTATAACTAAGATGCAATGGAAATGCAGAAACTATAAGCCCTGTCAGCCAATGAAACAAGCCTCACATCTTTAACATTGAAGTCTCTGACCGCTCGCCTTCTTGAACTCGAAGGATACGTGATATGAAGAATAGCCTTTGTCATCCTAAATTGATTATCCCCAAAGTGTTGATACTATAATCCTTCTTTGAACACTCTTAATCCACGTTACCTTATTTCAAACAAATTATCAAAAGACTTGAATCAAGCAAGTCTTCCAAACATTTTCAAAACGCCCCAGGTGCATCTCTTTCGAGAGCATGTAAATCAGAAGTTCGAATCTGGCTAGCACTATGGGTAGTGTGCTATATGATCCGGGTGAGACTGGCGGGGTTTGGACCCGGGGCTATAGGTTGCGGGTAATGACCATGTCTCCCAACTCTGAACATCGGCACCCCCGACTGTTTTCACCCTGGTGGGTATCAATACCCGGGTGGAGCGAGCCTCATCTCACCACCCTCCGACCGACGCAGGGTGACATTATACAAACCGCCATTGTCAGCTTGTCTCAATTTGTCGTAGTAGCTCGGGTATCGGGGAATTTGTCACACCGGAGTTGGTCGATTATAGTGCTGGCTTATTTCCCCCCTCTAATACCGGTCGCGGTGTTTCACAGACGCTTGCCAAACCAAAACGGCGGGGAACTCACTTTCTTGATCACCACAGCTGCTGAAAGAAGTATTTTATTACGAAATTCGTCAAATACAAATATCCCAGTTCATCCCACAACTTGCAAAGGGTCCTCTAAAAACTCGATGTTTTCATTTAAAACGGTTTTCGTATCTGTCAGACCATTGAGACATCGGCCTGTGTATCGTTGGAACTTTGTACAGTATTAATCCCCGGTAAACCTCTCAACAATGGTGCTATATTCCTTAAGAAAGATCTTATGATACAATTACACTAACAGGCCTCTCGCGGTTGCTTCCATAATGCAATAGTATATATCTTGAACACCCTCTCACAGGTGGAAAGGGACTCCGTACGAAAAGTGAGTAAATACCTTGAAATGAACGCCGACAAATTGCCCCCCAGCGAACTGTAATTTTGTAAAGAAAGCTCAACATTACTATTCCATTTAGACGTTTCTCGTGTATAATTGGAAGTCGCCAGAAAAGTAGAAGCATGTCTATGTAATTATCTCTTGTAAAAAATGGACTTGCAAATTACATGGTTTTTGTCGTTTAATGACATTTTAGAAAGACGTATAGTTAATTAAATGTTGTTATAAAGATATTGATGTAGCGTTTTTTCTTCCGCATAGATAGTTTAAATCCCTTATTTAATTAGGCTTATATTAAAATAATATTATGTGAAATGTTCACACTTTCTTTTATCAATTATAATATTCATACGCCGTGAGCTATTTATGATTGAGCCAATAAATGCGTTTCACAATTCATATAATATGTATTTTAATATCGTTTTGTAACCATCTCTTAGTTAAGATTTTAAACAGAAAAAAAATAAATCAACTACTAGTTATGGCAGTTATAGTATGGACCTTGAATTTCACCGACCACGGAAGTGTAGAACTTCACCGCAATACACTCATGTAGGTATACATTATAAACACGCCGCAGAGAGGATAAATTACAGTATTATTTTGTTCCGCCTTTAATTATCTTAAATCCACCTCCAGCGATTATTCACTATGCTTATAGTGAACATAGAAATAGTTGTTACGTCCATTGATAACACACCATATATTCGACTCTACTTGCAATAGTTCGAATTCTACGTGTTATTATCTTAAAGGAAGAGAAACAACTTAATATTAACGTTATTTGTTTAAGAAAAAGTAAAGTAATGCTTAAGAATATGTTGCAGTTAAAAACAAAACAAAATGTAAGTCATTATCATTATAATTATATAGTCATAATAATAAAAGATATATTCATAACATCTTAAAGTTAAAGTTACCTGCATTCACTTAACTGTAATTAGCAGAATAAGTATGAATATACACTTGCATTTTTTAATACGTGCATAGTTACTTCTATCGCACTTTGATGTTCGATATTTTAAAATAATAGTAATCCAGAGCGAATTAAATAAAATAATTAATCTGGAGGGAATCACTTTAACAAGTTGATTAACGAAGATAATAATTCTAGGTGTTGAATTCTGGCCCCGAGATTACGAAACTTATGAGTACTATTGTGGAAATATGTACATGTACATATTAAACTACCCCTAAACAAACTAGCTTTTTTGTTTGTTTCAGGTGTTTATTTCAAATAACGACTAATCTTCAAATAGATAGCACATTTAATATACATGGTTATCCTACTGAACTGTTTCTTCCTTAAGTTGTGTCATTGCTTCTTAATATAACGTGACAGTGATCAATGGACGTTATTGGACCCAGATTGTCATAAGATATCCTCGGCAATTGAAATGATTCATAATTTCTGGATTCATAATTTCAGCGACTGGATTTTGTCTCGCGTTTTATTTGTCTACAGATAAGAGACACATCATATACAACAAAGATGATGATCTTTCCTGAACAAGTTACAGTGGAATAACATGAGTATTTGGGGAAAATAACTTATTTTATACGATTGGTATACCAAAAAAATGAATTCATTAATTATCGAATGTACAAGAGAAAGTGTTACTTTAAATCGTTAGCTGCGGAGACGTTTGTTCGACAGAGAGGTACTACAACATGCACGACCTACACGTCACACTGACAGAGCACGCGACACGAGTACAACTGCCTATTTACCATGGCGTGTCACGGCCCCTTGTCAAACCCCCTCGTCAAATTCCCTCTCGACTACGATTGACTTCGGGGTTAAAATTGCAATCTTGGCCAAACTCGTAGCTTAGAGCAAGAAGCGAATTTGATTAGGATTAAATATTCACAAACCAATCTCCTAGGAAGACCGGTGCATTACTAAAAGGAAGAGGCCCCTAGATGACTCGGTCCTCATCATGTGCTCCCTTCTTATAGTTCATGACAAGATAATTACGAATCAGGCAGGTGTTTTGTTTAACATCCTCAGGGCCTATGATTCCTGCAGTCAACTGCCTTGCTACTTTGCCAGTGTAGGACGGGATGGGATTCGACCTCAGAAACATGGCGAGAGACACCGAGAGGGGGTAGGACAGGTTCGACACTTCAAACTGAGAACACGCGGTAAAACCACTGATAGTTGCTTCAGGGTAGAATGATGCAAGGCTCTACTTTTCGACATCTCTCTGTGTCTGTCTGTCTGTCTGTCTGTCTGTCTGTCTATCTGTCTGTCTGTCTGTCTGTCTGTCTGTCTCCCTTGCCTTTCCTTTCCCCAAGTCTT
Source organism: Lepetodrilus schrolli (assembly GCA_032361225.1). Taxonomy (NCBI): domain Eukaryota; kingdom Metazoa; phylum Mollusca; class Gastropoda; order Lepetellida; family Lepetodrilidae; genus Lepetodrilus; species Lepetodrilus schrolli. The sequence goes on along the minus strand of JAUTBT010081484.1, from coordinate 6,138 downwards.
CCCTTCTTTTCTTCTCTTTCTTTCTATACATGTCTTTCTCTCCCCTACTTCCATCTCTTACTTCCCTCCCCATACTTCCATGTCCTTCTTTTCTCGTTCGTTCTTTCTCTCTATCCCCTCCCTCCCTATCTCTGTCTATTTACTTTCTCATCCTAACATAACACTAGCTTAACCCATTATCAAAAAGGTAAATATATTTGTCCATAACATTGTGGTGTTTTGAATAGCGATAAAACAAAGTTACACACAGAATTCAATCAAAACATCGTACTATGGACATGATCGGCATTCACAACATATACTAGTACAGTGTATATACACTATGATTCACTTGAAGAGAATTGCATCTAATCCTAGTATGCTACACAGTTCATGAACTATCAATGAGCAGTGGACTCGTGAAGTGTCATCATAAGACGAAGCCCAAACGTAAAACGTTTGTAAACTGAACGACTGAATTAATTAAACACCAAATAACATCACTGTGCATTAACGGAAATGTCACCAAAAAAATGCATATTTACCAAATAAAAAACTACAAAAAAATTACAGCCAATTGTCTGGCCATTGAAATATCGCCATACAAATATCGTGTAAATACTTAAGATATATCTGATAAGTAAGTGTCTATTACCCTGGCAATACAACCTTCAAGAATCCGATACCTCTTCCAGTGACAGAAATATACCTATAGGCAATCATCTATCAACTAATAACTGTCATGAGACGATGTTTACAGAACCATATTGAGTAGTTTGGACGTCAGATCATTGCCAGCGTACGGATACCATCTCACAGGGCCAGAATTAATTTACTGCTTTCAACGACACGGGCTCTTCAGCACTAAATCAAACAATCAGCACTTTGCCTGAAACCGGAAGCGGTACCTTGGAACAGATCGACGGCCATGTTTTCTAAATAATCCCCGCTCGTGTCTTCGGTACTGGAAGTCGACAAATGGAAACTTGTGGGGTTGTATAAATACATCTCAATGCAGTCTTTAAATCTCCACCCCGTGTGTTTACTCGAGACCGGGTCATTGATTCAATTCAGTAGCAGACTCGTCCGCTTTCTGGTGTAACGGGAATTAAGATTTTGCCGGCATGTGGTGTATATATAGAGGAATGGGTTCTGGCTGCTCAGAAGGACGTGCTCTAAAGCAACTGTATACGCATCTCCAACATGCCAACGTCTGATAAATTGAACCACGGAAAACATGTTCAATTAACCAGTGACCAGATTACGGTTTGCGTGTCCTGCTGTACGTAAACATAACAATGTAATTGGGTGTGTTAGGTTTCTATAATGTGTTATAATTGCTGTTTGTTTTATCGCTCTGTATACGTCTGTCTTTTCTAGTCTAGGTATTAGGTTGGAATTTAATGCTAGATGGGCTATTACAATTGGAGAAGGGAACTATATTTGTATCACAGCACGCGTATCCGGTGCTGAAGAAACATAACTTACATAAAATCATACATGTATGTAACAGCAGAGGTCACCTAGTAGACTAAAAGGACTCCCGGGGGATAATAACAATCTTTAAAGAACAATGGTTTCAGCGATATATATATATATATATATATATATCTGTATATCTGTATATCTGTATATCTGTATATCTGTATCTGTATATATTATAACACATTATAGAAACCTAATACACCCAATTAAATATACATATACAGATATAAAGGGCCCCGTAGCTCAGAAAAGTTTTTCAGGGACGCACTAAAAATGAAATATTTTTCTCGTTGCAACAATATTTGGGAATATGATTAGCCAAAACTACTGTAGGGATAAAAGTGATTCGTGCAACCGGACAGACATTTGTAGCGTATCGCTAAAACTTTACTTACAATCAATTGTAGCTACAACTGCTCTGAGCAACGGACCCCGGGTTGTGTAGTGGGTCGTAGAAGGATTGACGAATATCAGCAGATGTGTGAAAGAAAATCCATGAAAATCTATGATGATTGAATCACCAAATCTTGGATATGTCTGTATGTGTGTGTGTGTGCGTGTGCGTGTGCGCGCGCGCGCGCGTGTGTGTGTGTGTGTGTGTGTGTGTGTGTGTGTGTGTGTGTGTGTGTGTGTGTGCTTACATACGTGTATATCCAAACCATCCCATCCACAATCCTTAGATGATCAAACATTGCGAAAATTAATCGCCATGGGAATTATCAATTATATAGTACCATGCATTCAGGATTGCTTGAAATATAGCACAAGCTAAGTGAATTTTAAATAATAAAGACTTTGTCCTTGATTATTCATGAACAGTATCTATTTTAGACGACTACTGTTTCGAATAATTTGAAACACATTATATGATGGTATTTAATAAATTGTTACACGAAAACAATTTGATTATATTCTCTATAATGTTTGTTTTTCTTATTTTTAAATACTGAATCATTATTCATCGAGGAAATATCCGCATCCGTACAAACTACTTGATTGGAGTGTTAAACACTAGATTGGCATGTCTATATTGAGATGGCAGACATATTGTGGTGGAAATATCACGCTCAAAATATAACTTGTTTAAGTGTGTATGTAGTGTGTATGTAACTACATTGCACGGCAGACTGTCACTTGGATATGTTCAGGCTGCATACGTGAAATGGTGGGAAAACACGTGCATGAGAGATTTCGGTGCATTTCCACATGCTAGACATTCTTGCACAAACCTATCATAGATTGGCACTGTCTTAAAAAACAAGGGTATCGTTTCACGAAGCTTTAGTATACACGAAAATACCAAAGCGCTCTTGTATGAACCGCTAAGTGGCTTTTAATGGAATACGAAAGCAAAGACTCGTATTATTAATTTATGAATTTATTAGAGGAATACATGCGCAGCCACTGAAGCTAAAATCGAAATAGCGAAAAGAAATAAACCAAATAACGAGGAGAAAAAAGTAAAAATAATGCGAGAAAAATAGCAAAATACAGGGAGAAAAGTAAATATAACGAAAGAAAAATATTAAAATAATAGAAAAAAAGAGTAGAACTAACGAGATTTAAATATCGAAATAATGATTTTCGTTTTAAATCTTAAAACTTGGCATTATTGGGCTTCCTTAGTTCTTGCAAAGCATGAACACAATTTGGACATTAGGACAGTATTAGTTGAATACTTTGTTGTACAGGTGACCCTTGCAGTCAACTCCTGCCTGCTCTCTGTCAGTATCGTGGTGAGGTCGTACCCTCGCCTCGGGTACAATGACATGGATCACAAATATCGAAATCTTACCCCCACTAGGAGAACACATTCGGCTTAACACCGTATACCGGTGTTGGAGCAGTTTGTTGCCTCCGGGTACAACTCGCATGTTGACTTAGTTCCTACTTCGCATATTTCCCACGAAGGCAAACTCGGAGAAATCAGAAAAGTCTACGTTTTTTTCTTCTCCCCCCCTCTCTCTCTCTTTCTCTCCCTAACATACCCGTGTAGATACCACTGCATGATACGTGCTTGGTTTTCAGCCGTGTACCTTCAGGCTGGAAACAGACTTTAATAAAACTCTCGGGAAGAAAGGCGCACATTGGTACAAAAACCATTGAAGATGATTGCATTTTGTTTTATAGATAAACAATAAAGATATTATCAGATCTTATTGTAGGTTCTCATGACGCGACCGTCATAAAGTCTGATTACCTAGCGAGGCTTGATACCCTTTGAGATCTACTGAAAGACAACTGTTTTTAATAGATCACTCCAAAGCAAAATAAGACCGTATATTTAACATCGACATATCATTCCGCGGCTGCTAGAGGGCGATTGTTTTAATATGCAGGAAATATTTCGAATGAATGTACTTAATTGATGAAATAGGTGATAATAGTCACCAAGAAACTGACTCACACTAATGACGTGGGCTTTGGTTTATCTCGTTCATGCTTTATGTACATCGCAATGCCATACAACCTGAAATATAGTAAGCAGTCCTGTTTTCATAATAACATGGAGACAAAAATAATGAAAATTTTGAAAGCAAAAAAATGCTTTTGTGCTTTTATCAATTTCCCAAAGTCAGTTGGTAATTTTTTACTAATAATTTTGATTTTGAATATGATACCAAATAAGATACCAAATAATTTTCGCCTGAATCAGGTTTAAATTGCTTGTCATCACGATTTCTTGTACATATCCTTTAAAAGCTATTAAAAAGAAAAGCAATAGATAGCATACGGTTCAAACATGATTTCAGAAATTTCGGAAACTCAGAAATTGTCAAGATCAAATTTAAATAATGTCAAGTCCTTTCAATGTCATGATCTGATATTTGAGATTAAATCAGGTCTGTCCCCGAGATTACGAAACCTTTTGAGTACGATTTCATGCTCAAGCTCAAATTCTTTATGGCAATTTATGAACAAAAATCTTTGATTTGAGCACGAAATCGTACTCAAAAAATGTTTCGTAAATTTTCTCGGTGCCAGAACGACTAGTATTGTACGATCGACAGGCCCCGGTCTGGATTATGCGAACAGAGCACTGTAAGTGTACCTTCCTCCTACTATTATGTCCGCTACAACTTTGGTCGATTAAGTTTAACCTTCAGCTGTCTGTTGTAACAGGGATGAAATGAGCCTGAAGACCTTTTCAGAGAATCACCTCCTTGGGGCCAGTTTCTTGTCTCATGCAAAACCACCCTAGGAAGTTCCATATCTAGGGGCACAATGTTTTCCCTGGTTCTTGGGGGGTTATGTCTAACGGGCACCCAGGCTCGAACCAAGCCCGATGGGATGAACGATTGAAACATGTTGATGTTTTCTTGAGGGTGTGGGTGCTAAAGGCATAGATTGAAGGTGGTATAAATGTACAGCTCTTGTCTGAACACCACATTGAAGTCATTCTGGATTTGCAGGGAGCATTGGTGTGCCTACAAATTAGCAGCAGTTGATTGGAGTATTACGTTCTGTTTTTGATTCGACTGGATGTTGTACAACCGTGTGACACATTCGTGTCGATGCTGTACGATGAAGGAACAGACGCATATATAAGTACATTTAATTGTATTTTGCCATTCGGTACTCGAGACGTTATTATGTGGTATTTATATACATGCACAATGTCATGTGGTGTTGGTAATATAAAATAGTGACTGTGGTTTACTTTCAGTAATGTAACCGGAAGTCAGCAATGAATGTTCTTTTCAAACATCCGGTGCACTTTTTTCCTGTGTGCTACCATGTTGTCATCGGGAAATATACCATCAGACAAGGTACAGGTATACCGGATATGCATGAACATTAAGTAATGTATGTAACGGTAATTATACATTAAGTGTAGATTTTATTGTGAATTTTATAATAAATGTTTAATAATTTAAAACATATGTGATATTAAGTATTAATTTGTAAATTCCATGCATATGAAAAATGTCATCGTAGCCAAAATGGCGGCTGGTATTTATTTTTAGAAACAGGCTGCACGTGTATGCTCTATTCTTAGAGTATGATTATTCCTATTAAATCTAGGTCGTGTTCGTTTCTTTTCCGTCACTTTATGTCATACGCATCCTGCCTCGAGAAAAGCTAATTCAATCTCAGATTACCTCTAACCTCTACGCAGCAGACGGCAGTTAAACAGGCGGCCATTTCCCTCATTTAAAGTAGCTCTTGACATAACACATTTGGTTGATACACAAATTTGTCGTTCTCGAGTTTTGTGATAAGCTTTTAATTTTTAGAGAAGGTGGAAAACAGGTACACTTCCGCCTCTGCTCGTGCCGTGCCACGTGCATGCGCAATATTGTTAGTGCGACCTCATTTGCAGAGCGGAGATTTATCCGGTAGGAACATTACTATCTCGTGTTTCGCGGATGAATTGGACGTAACTAGGCGCCGTGTTGAAACTTAGATGTAAAGATGAAATGCTATACTATGTAATTTATTGTAGACACGACTCTCTGCCTGAAAATATGAAAGGTTATGGACAAATCATCTGCATTCGACACTTTACTATTGATCTTCGCTGAGAAGTAATGGTATTTTGTTACACTTCCACGTTATCTTTGGCAGTGAAACACACAGATACAATAATTTCGGCTCATATCAATCAAAGGTAATCGTTCAAAAAGGGTTGGTTAACGTGTGTGTGTGTGCATACATATATACATATATATA
>JAUTBT010081473.1:0-12846 GCA_032361225.1 Lepetodrilus schrolli | reverse complement strand
CCACAGGAGATAACGTCAGTAGGACAACAATGTTATTCTACTGTAGATAACATTTTACAACTTCACTGATTGGTCAATAATTACAAATGTGCATAGCTATTCTACTGCTGACAAGGATTCTACCAGTCATGATGTCATTGACATCCAATCTACAGCCATTCGCGTCCGTGATTTGCATGGGCTTGTCAATTTCATACATCAATTGTCGCCATAGCGGGTACATTGGAAGACTGTTCTGTTGGGTAACTAGGCAAGTGAGGTACAATATGTATATCTTATATGTGAGCATATTGCTTTAGCTACATTACTGGGTGATAAATAGAATCTCAACCTCGTGTCTTTTGATATTAATGTTATCCTACTCGTTGATAAAATTAACCAAAATCCGAGGCTTTTATCAACTAGTAGGATAATATTGATATCAAAAGACACTCGGTAGAGATTATCTCTATATATATAAACTGAAGGTCAAAAGAAAGGACTCATTCTTCTAAATATCTTTATTTTGCATTAAAATAATTTTAATTTTAATAGACATTTACTTTTCTTTATTAACAGTGCATAATGAAATCGCCTTTTGAGTCAAGTATTATTTTATTTTTATGAGTAAAGTGGCATTTTATGGGGAAATGACTTGCAAGTGCGATAATACCTCTACATGCACCCTATCATTAAAACAAAATCAAGAGCATGCCACGTTTAATGCCAGAACAACGCGAACGCGCAATATGTATGCTGGCGATGGGAGTGACTCAAGATCATGTATCAAGAATGCTTGGTTGTAGTCGAACCACTATAACCAGACTGGTGAGACGCTACAGAACTACGGGTCAGACGAAGGACAGGGTTAGGAGTGGGATACCTCATGTAACGACCCCCCGCGAAGATAGGTATTTACGGACGCTTCACCTCCTAAACATATTTTTGACGATGACGTCATCGGCGGCAACGGCTCTCGGTCACGCCGTAAGTAGAAATACGGTACAGCGGAGACTACGTGCTGGTGATATTCGAGCCTACAGACCCTACAGAGGACACATCCTTACACGTCAATATCGCCTCAATAGAAAGATGGGCGCGAAATGTTAGGCATTGGCAGAACCGGAACCGGCAGCAAGTGCTTTTTAGTGATGAAAGCAGGTTCCAACTTTACCGTGAAGACGGTAGAGTACGTCTATCGACGCGCTGGTGAACGTACAGCGAGGTGTCGTGTGCAAGAGATCGTACCATTTGGAGGTAATGATGAAATGACTGAACTGATAGTACTGAACAATAACTTAAACGCACAACACTACATAGTCGAGGTGATGCGTCCAGTAGTTCAGCCTTTCTTGTTGCAACAACGAGGAGTTCTTTTTCAGCACAATGCAAGACCGTATACAGCTGTTATCGTCCAGCGCCACTTGCAGGCAAATAACGTCAACGTCCTGCAATGGTCTGCTTGCTGACCCGATCCATCGCCCATTGAACACCTCTGGGATTACTTAGATCGACAAATACGACCGAGCAAATCCACATGAAAACAGACACAGTTTCGTTCAAGCCCTCCAACGACGTCGTCGAGTGGCAGCTTGTAGTTAAGCACGAGGAGGTCACACACGATATTGACTTCGCGATATTGAAGGAATCGTGCTGGGGACAATGTCAATGATAGTCAATGTTTGAAACTGGTGAAAATAGCATCTTTTCATGTGCTCACTTTGTGCACACGTAGAAAGTGAACACGTAGTGCTCATAATTTTTCTGTTATATTGAAAGTTAACCTGCCTGTTATTGTATATATTTGTTTTATTAAATGTGTTCATGACATGTAATTGGCCCTTGTATTTTCTTATCAGCGGTAACAAATACACATGAGTCCTTTCTTTTGACCTTCAATGTCTGTATTATTAGATCTATAGATATTTTTAAAATATTTATATTTTACTATTCTATCACCGAAACCCTGTGACTACAGCAATCAGGAATGGTGCATGATAGCGTTACATACTTAACAATACCTAGATACGGCGGAAGACCGTTTCCAATATATCAATTCTGAAATCATCTTCGAAACCCTGACCATTATGATTATTCAATATCCGTCAAATGTCACAATTGTCGGGGTTTTGAGGATCTGTAAAAATATGTAGCTCCTACACACAATGTACTTTACTTAAATGTCCTAGTGAGATTATACATAAATAGTATGCATCAACTCCCACCCTCTCCTATTATTTGTGTTTGACTGACATTTTAAAATAATAATAATAATGCATAAATAAATGAATGAATGAATAAATAAATAATATTACAACGTGCACACATCCTGTAGGTAGAACATAAAGAAATGCATTCACAACTGTCTACCAAAAGAAATCTACACTCTCTTTTTCAAATCCTGTAACCGCCCGTGCATAGAATAGGCCTACAAGTTGCATGTATATTATATTTTAAATCGATAAAGGAACTCACCTTTCAGAAATGTAGAAGTCATTATTTACCACAAGCAAAGAATACAATCGAGAAAGCTGAAAACAAAACAAAACAAAACAAAACAAAATAAAAGAAAGGAAAACTGTACTGTACGCTGAAGAATATGCGTGCTTTACCTTGGAAACTGTTCCTTGTCCGTCTTGTTAGTCTGGCAGCAATGAAGTGGACGTCTTGACTTCAAGTTATCGTATTCATGGCCTCTTGTGCTATGCCGCAGCGAAAGACAGTGACCTCTGGCATTGGCATTGGCATTGGAATATAGTGCAGTGCCTATGCCTGTCGCAGCACTGTCTATTCTACTAATTCTTCACTTCAGTGATTGATCATTTAGTTTGCATTATTAGGCTCCATCAATGAAATGTCGTGAGGTTCGGCATTAAGGCTGCGAAGAACCATCAGGAGGAAACAGTAAAGCGCAATTTACATGTAGGAGGAAACAGTAAAGCGCAATTTACATGTAGGAGGAAACAGTAAAGTGAAAATTACATTAGTGTAGAGCAATAACACTGCTTTTTCAAATGGAGTAAGGACGTTTAAATCAGGGGCTAAATGTTCATTGGGTCAAATTGTCTAATCGATAACTTGTGGAATGGCAATTGGGCATTATAGCAAAATTTATGTACTTACCGATGTAATACGGATGATAGAATCTGATGGATATGATTTGGGGATATACGGTATGTTTTTACTATTTAAACAAGTCTATAGTTCCCTTTAAAGTTTAACATGTATATCAATATGTGCTACTTTTAAATAGTTGATATCTATTGAATACCTACTTTATATGTGTTGTACATTTCCTTTTAAGTTCACTTTTTAGGTAATTCTCTCATACTTCTCAAAGAATGGCTTGTCTATACCATATTATGTGTATGTATTGTATGTATGAAACGATAATAAAAATATGTCTGTATTTATATATATAGTAACGTAATATGATACATGGATATATACTAGTATATGGCAATATGACGAGCATGTATTTTTATAATTTGGTCACTTTCACTCAAAGCTCGATTCGACGACATGTCGGTAGTACATATAAAATATAATTAGACTTGAATTATACTTCAGTTCAGCTCAGTTGAATGAAACGTGACTAAATTCGGAGTACCCTATAATTAGATCCGTTTTAAAGTTCTTTCGATCAAAATACATACACAGGTCCTCTTTAAATAGACTGCGATAGTAAGTTACTTTGCTTAACCACTGTGTTCAATATAAAAATAACTACGTCATGTATACGGACGTAGGTGGAATGAATTATGGCCGCTGTCGGAGGTGTATAATGATACAAATAGCGAAAGATGTCATTGAATGAAATGACGCAAGGCAAGTATAAAACTTACAGAATAATAGGCCAATTTCAACATGATCATTATTCACGTTGCTTGGTTTTATAATAAAGTCTCTCACGTAGAGAAGGGTTTGGATTTCCGTAATTGAAAACAGTCATAATAAATATTCATTGAATGTTATAAGTAGCTTCTGATGATCAATAGTCAATACTGTATTTTACTAGTGATGTTCTATGTTATAGCCGGGTGTGATATAAAATGCTCCTATCGTGTATGGGTATTGATGTTGATGTAGAGAAGGCGGGAGATCACAGCATAGCTAAATAGTTCACTGAGGGTGCAGGAGCTAAATAGTTCACTGAGGGCGCAGGAGATCACAGCATAGCTAAATAGTTCACTGAATGTGCAGGAGATCACAGCATAGCTAAATAGTTCACTGACTGGGCAGGAGATCACATCATAGCTAAATAGTTCACTGACTGGGCAGGAGATCACAGTATAGCTAAATAGTTCACTGAATGTGCAGGAGATCACAGCATAGCTAAATAGTTCACTGAATGTGCCGGAGATCACAGCATAGCTAATTAGTTCACTGAGGGTGCCGGAGATCACAGCATAGCTAAATAGTTCATTGAATGTGCAGGAGATCACAGCACAGCTAAATAGTTCACTGATGGTGCAGGAGATCACAGCATAGCTAAATAGTTCACTGAGGGTGCAGGAGATCACAGCATCTGTCTCTCCAAACTTAAACAGATACCTTCACGATTGACTGCTCTCTGGAAAAAATGAATATGTAGGTGCTTTTTCATGGCCAGTTTAAAATTCCACCCTTCCACGTTGGTATTGGTCCGTTGTCTGTCGTTTCATGTCTGATTTCAAGCGTGGGTTCTTGTAAATATTACATATGAGAAATAATAATAACGGGCATAGGTAAAATCCCACTATATTTGCCAAAGCCACAACATAGTGTATGAGTCCTTTTAAAGAAAATTAAATAGCAAATAATTGAAATAGTTGTTTTGCAGCTTGCATGCAGCTAACGTGATTAAATGAGACGATATTGCGGCGTGCTATATAAAGTAAGACAAAGATAAAGGCAAGGCATCTATTCTCTGTACAAAAATATATAAAAATTAAATAACATTGTTGCAGTAACATTGGAACTATAAAAAAAATAATTAGCACGCTTTGTGTCTATTGTTTAGAATCGTACCACAAACCCCATACAGTAATTTCCTAAATCCATTTTGATCTTTTGTTTGTATTTATTGTGTTTGATGTTTAACATGCACTTGCACCACCGTGGGTGGATTGTGTGAATAGGAACCGGAGATACCCTAAAGTGTCATTATATTTCCTTCACTTACAGACAATGTGAACAGAATTATTTTATTTAGTTTCTGCCTGCCATCCCTTTTCATTTGATATCAGATTTAGATTTTTGTCATAAATGGGTATGATTATAGTATATAACTTTAGTTTATTAAAATTAAATGGAAATAAATAGGACACTATACTTGCATACGAATAAATTAGCGTAAAATGATAGATTTAACAGTGAAATTCCCACGAAATTACATAGACTAAGTAGGGCCTAAAATTATATAAAGCTGATTAACTATCAAAATAATGTTAGGCCCTAATCAGATCATGTGAGGTACCATGTGCATTAGGTCTATTAGAAAAGTATCGTTGTGCGCTAATGGCATTTGGTGCTGTATTCTAAAGGTAGCCCTAGGCCTATACTGGCAGTTGGTAGTACTGTTTACTGTGATTCATTCTAGTTCAAATAGAGATCTATCTACTGTCAACATGTTCAACATATTCAAAGTGAAACCAAACATATGTATTAATTATTATAGGCTATATAGACCTCTAGATTGTAAGGGTTTCATGTACAAGTTATCAATATGGCTAATTATATTTGATTCACAATACCGTTGTTAAATTCGGACATGATTTATACATTTCAGTGCGTGCACGATGGAATAAATGTCGTGATATTTGAATTGCACAAGTAAAATGTGTTATTGATTTCGAAACAACGCTTATCGTGCGTATTATAATACTTATAATCTTACAATAAAGGAGTGCTAATTTGCCTAATCTCAAGCCTCCCATGCAGTAGTTATTCCCCCTATCGGTGTATGGTGAGTATACGTCTATTGTTTGTGAAGACTGTGTAGCTTATGTAGGTTAATCTACCCCTCACAAACACACACACACACACACACACACAACTTGTTTGACGCCATTTCCGGGTAGAATGAACTGAGTTTGCAGTCGTCTTGGTTTGGTGTCGGGGTGGTTGACATTGGAAAAGTGTTCGCAGTGAAAGCAAACAGTGATGTGAACATATCTTGTTGACGTACGTATATTTGTATTTTAATTAGATCTCCAGTAGTGACTGGTAGTACATGTACAAATTACTACGATGCCCAAACATCTCTGTATACTTATTTTGCCCTTGCGAAAAAAAAATATTCTATTTCTGCAGATTTAACTCTCTCCATGCTGAAAGGAACCGGAGATACCCTAAAGAGTTGTGTATGTGCCTAATTCAGCGGGGAGAGGGTTAAAAGAACTGTTACTAATACAATGTTAAATTTTAAACATACAAAGTTGTTACAGTAATGGTGTATATTTAATTAAATAACTTAGATTATTAGTGTTAATATGGTTATTAATAATAACCATATATTGTCCAAAGAGAGAACAATAACAGGAAAAGTGTGTAAATGTAAATAATATTGTTTATTAATAATAAGTGTGTGTGTTTGTGTGTGTGTGTGTGTGTTTGTGTGTGTGTGTGTGTGTGTGTGCCTGTGTGTTTGTGTGTGTGTGTGTGTGTGCCTGTGTTTATATGTGTGTGTGTGTGTGTGTGTGTGTTTATATGTGTGTGTGTGTGTGTGCATGTGTGTGTGTGTGTGTCTGTGTGTTTGTGTTTATATGTGTGTGTGTGCCTGTGTTTATATGTGTGTGTGTGTGTGTGTGTGTGTGTGTGTGTGTGTTATAGTTGATTAGTAATGTTATTAAACATACACTAATTATAATATTAAAAGTTTTATTGAATTTTGTACACATGATAGAATATATATAAAAGAGGGCATGTATTTATGTAAGTGTATTCAAACCACAGCCCAAAATAGCAAAGATAAATGTAAATTTGTTCCTCACCCACGATTAAAGAGTCACAAGCACAGGTTGTTAAACGTATTTTTTCCTGAAAGTATGTACATTTGGTGTGTCTACACAAGTATATCTCTGACTGGTTTTCAATATTTTCTTAGTTTCATATTTTTTTTTATATTTATAGCTACATAGCTTTATTGATACCAGTGGTCATGAAAAGTTATTTTCACTGTGTTCTTTGAATAGAGTTATCCTCTTTAGTGTATTAGACTATAGAAAATTGAGATATTACAGTACAATACCAACTGATTATTCCAGTTTTACGGGAAATGTAAACTGCAATGGAATTTTGCATATCCTACAGCAGTGAAAAGATATTTGGAGGTACAAAAGTGATTATGTGTATGCTAAGTGCATGTGATTTGCATTTCAAACTCCAATTTGGCAGTATAAGTGATCAAATGTATACTGTAATTACACTAATAAATCGAACCATCTAATAGTTCGAACACCTAAATTAATCACCGAAAATAACAAATTTACGACCTTAACAATACAAACAAGTTTATTGGGCAATGAGCTACATTTTCTGCATGTCCCACTTGTTTTCACTATTTTAATATTTTATTATATTATTTTTTATTTTTTATCCCATGGTAAAAAAAGTACAAAACAATGAAAAACATTGAAAACATTGAAATCATTGAAAATTGGTGGGACATGCAGAAGATGTTGCTCTTGGCCAATATACTTGTGTAGACAAATCAAACGTATATACTTTCAGGTAAAATATGTTTGACGATGAAATATGTCAACAAACCATGACTGTATGCCTTTAAATATAAATTTATAATGTTTATGTTAGAAGTGAGTTAGTACATTAACCTTAATCATGTAAACACATTACTTACTACATTAGAAATACTATATCCACGTATCATTTTGCAATGTGTAATCCTCTATCTCTATCATTTAAAAATAAAATATGAAATGTTAATAAATAATTTTCCTTTGATAATTTGCCTTTAGTATTAATTAGTATTATTCCCATTACCAAGCAACAATTATTTACCATTTAAATAGACTTCTAAACTAATTACTTTTTATATATCTCAACTAACGCTCAAGGACAAATGCTATACAGATAGGTTTGCTATTTACTTATGTTATTAGTATGTTACTTATGAGACTCGAAGTATTTGTATTGTGGGATGTCAGCTTAATATCCGATGACCCGTAACGTATTTGAGCACCCATATTTGTTATTTTGACAAGCTTGGCTTGGCATCCATGAGTACTGTCACTGCTGACGCATGAACATTTTTCTTGTATTGTACCAGTATTGTCCTAAGTTAGCCCTTCCTACTGCTGTAATGAGTTTTATTTTTAGAAGACAACAATTGAACCCTGACATGCATGATGTTTGGTCATGGAGTGTTCACATATTGGAAAACCTTATATTTTGATACATACTATCTGGTCAGTGCTAATGTTAATGTAATAAGCATACGTTGGAAATGATATGGATATATATACGATAGCTTAAAAGCAATTGGTTTGGTGAGTATTCTATCGATATTCATATTTATGATATTAATAATGTGGTTATCCTTTTGTTATTACTGACTTGTGTAAAGAATGAAGATTCCAATATTTTGATAATGCGTAAATTGTGTAAAGGACCAAGATTAAGAAACATTTTCAGTACGATTTCATGCTCAAGCTAAAGTTTTATATGGGGTCAGTGAATTATTGGTTTACGTCACAGTGAGAATCTTTCACCATATTTTATATGGGGATTTGCGAACACAATTTTGAGTTGAGCATGAAATTGTAAGTAATTGTAAATTTGGTAATCTCGGGGCCTGGTCGAAATGTTTGGACTACTCCATTGAAGGTGCTTAAGCTGAATGTCACAACCAAGACATTAATATTACAAAAATCTGGTAACATCATAAAATATATGTTGTCAATGGTACTATAATAAAATGTTGTCACTGGTATTAATACTATTATTATAAAATGTTGCCAATGGTAACATAGTAACATGTTGATGGTACTACAATAAAATGTTGTCAATGATACTATAATAATATGTTGTCAATGGTACTATAATAAAATGTTGTCAATGGTACTATTAGTACTATAAAACAAATATAGATAAAATTTTATTAAAATGACGTCATGTGTCACACTTGTTTTTGTGTTGGTGTTTCAGGTTGTACAGACAGGGATTCAGGTTTAACAGACAGGGAAAGTTATGGGTCCAGTTGTGCTCCTGTTGGTGGTGTCCGTCTGTGTGGGATTCACAACATCCAGTCGTTTCATCAACGAGTTCGCCATCAGAGTGGACGGTGGTCAACAGGAAGCTGAGGAGATCGCCCGTGAGCTGGGATTTGCCGTTGTCCACAAGGTAAATGATCAAGCTCTGAGATTACGAAACCTTTTTTGAGTATGATGTCATACCCAATTCTTTAGAACTCTGTGTAGAGGAAAAAGCCCCAGGTTTAATTTTAATTGATCGTGTCATTGATTGTATCATGATGTCATATGTCCGTCATTAAATGATTTTGACGTTATTTACAGCTCCCACACATCCAGGTGTTTTTGCTGAGTCATCCCCATGTGAAACATCGCTCAAAGCGCTGTGCAAAGCATCACCTTGATCTGCTCAAAGCTCACCCAAAGGTGAGATGGCTTGATCGTCGTACTGTAGAACTCGAAAAACCAGTATTACTTGGTCTGATATTAAATATCGAAGGTGTACTCTGCCATCAACAATTAAGTACCTGACCTGCATTTCACGAAGGAGTCGTACTGTAGGCCTGGCCTAAATCTGCCATACTTTTACTGTAGCAGGAAGTGACGTAAACCTCGATTTATGTCTGGACTACAGGTATGATTCTTTCATGAAGCGCAGGCCAGAATCCTCACTGTTCCTTTGTCATTATTACAAACATAAAATCATTAAGAATAATAATAGCTTTAAATATATATTATTAAATAGCTAACTATCTCTTTTATGATATCATCTGCTGAAAAGTCGGATATTATTTGGAGGTACAAAAGTGATTAAATGTATGCTAAGTGCACCGCAGCCAAAGGCCCCGGGTTCAAATCACATCCCAGGTGCCAGCATCAATGTTCATGAAAGTTACCTTTCTGATGCGATCATGATAGGATGTGCTGTCTGTACCGTCTTTGATATGTCAGTACCAGCCGGTGCTCACAGGTTTACTGCAACATTCAGCACTATGCCCTAAACTGACAAGCCATGATAATTCTAAGTGAAAGAATCTTGAAAGCGGCTCTAAACCCCAATTACCAACAAAAATTAACTAAGAGGAACTCTGATGGACATGACCTTTCAATTTTTTTTATTCACAAGGCCCCAAGATTACTTTCTTGAGTACGATTTGATGCTCAAAGTTTTGTTCACTAATCCCCATATCAAATTTGAACTTGAGCATGAAATTGTAAACTCAAAACGTTTCTTAATTTCGGGGCAAGTTTAGTACTAGATCTGAATATGAGACTATCTTTTTTTCTTCCTATCAAGGTGTTGTACGCCCAGCAGGAGGAGCTATTGGACAGAGTGAAGCGGTACATCGTCCATGACAAGCAGCTGGAGATGCCTCTCCGCGACATCAAGGACTCGGCATACCATCGCGTCATGTCTCGGATCACGGCCCGCGCTCAAGACCCAAACGTCGTGCAAATGTTTATCGATCCCATGTACAATGATCAGTGGTATCTGGTAAGTCAAGTCAAGTCAAGTCCATCATAAAATAATTTGTTTCTAAAATGTGATGAGTAAATATATATGTTGATGAGATCATTCTTTTCTTTATTAGCTTGTGTGTGATTGATGGCAAATGTGTGGGAAATCTTCCTGCAGCAAAGATATATAAATTCAAAATGTCTCTTAATCACTTTACGTACTTTTCATATTAAAATCAAATAGGAAAAAAATATACATTTATTGTATATTTGTTCCATTTATCGATTAGAAAAATGGAAACATTGAATATTATCAATGTTATTTTGTTTGTTTTTGTTGTGAAAGTTTTTAGTGAATTGCATATATGTATAATGTATGCATAATTCTTAACACAATTGGGATAAAATTAGTGTTCGATTGCTTAGAACAAAAAGATTGACCAATCTGGGTATGTTTGTATACATTATTTTTGGCAATTAATTACTGGTCGAACTATTAGAGGTTTTTAATTAATAGGAGAATTATGGTAAGAACAATGTATTAAAGTGGTAAGATCATCTTTGCAAAAGGTCCAAGGTCAGTAATCAGGTTATTACATACCGGTATTACCCTAATAATTTGAACCATCAAATAGTTCAAACACTTAAATTAATTGCCGAAAATAATAAATTTCGGACCCTAAAATTATTTGAACACAATCATTTTTTTTAAAAACCTTTTTTTTTTAAAAAGTGTTTTGTTTTTAAATCCTTCCTTTATTTAGCATTTAATATACAACCATATTTTATATTTTAATTTGGTTGTCCCTAATTATATGAAAACAGATCATTTCAAATTTCCGTATTTTTCTAATAATTCGAACAGCTACAAATTTAATAATAATCTTCTCCTGCTTGAATTATTAGGGTAATTATAATCTTTTGTAGATTTGCTTTGATATTTGTTTCCTAGTTAGTAATATTATTATTTTATTTTTTTCCACATAATATTACTCATTTGATTGCTAAAACACTAGTCTAATTCAATCAAATCAGTAATAGTATGTTGAAATATATTTAAAAAAAGTTTTTTTAAACATTTAATGTTGCTTCCAAAGACGATCTTGCCACTTGAACACAGAGTGTACCATGGGTACCACAGGAGTGTTGTGTACCATGGGTGCCACAGGATGTATGTCCCTCTGTAATGTCTTCTGGTTTGTGTATGTCACAGGACAACGTAGGACAATCTGGTGGAACTATCGGTGTTGACCTCAATGTTGTCCCTGCATGGAAGAAAGGATTTAATGGTGACGGCACCAGCGTGTGTATCCTTGACGACGGAGTTGACCATGAGCATGAAGACCTGAAAGACAATTACGTAAGTAGAAAATGTCCTTAAAGGTTTGTTGGCAAATTTCATGGTCAAATGTATTTTAACTGAAACTATGTACATTTGATTTGTCTACAAAAATATAGTGGGCAACAAGCTACATTTTCCACATTTTCAATATTTTCGTATTTTTTCAGCAGGATAAAAAGTACAAAAATAAAATAAGGTATGAAAAGACTGAAAACCAGTGAGACATATGGAAAATGTAGCTTGTTGACACTTGTGTAGACAAATCAAATGCACATACATCAAATATGTCAACAAATCATGATTGTATACCTTGAACACTCTCACTGCTGGATTAGGCACAGGCACTGCTCTTTAGGGCAAACCCCGGTTGCCTCCAGCATGGAAAGGGTTAAATAATGAACTATTCACACAGCCCAATTTTGAAAAAAAAATATTTCAATTTTTTAAATTATTATTATTTTTTTAATTGGGGTTTAGATTCGCTTACAAGATTCTTTCACTTTATATCCAGATTTTTAAAGTTAAAGTGACGCGAACAGATGTGGCCAATATAGTGTGATTTTATTATTGGTCGTATCTAATATAAAGCTAAATATGCAAGAATCCGTGCTTTCAGGCATGAAATGCCATGCAAACCCACCGAAATAATCCTTTTTCCCTGTAAACAATTGCTTGTCTGAAAATGCTGATAGAGCCTATGTTTCTCATTTACATAAATTATATATTCATGAATGTCCTTTGGATTCCCTTCGATGTTAGTCATGTGGTTAGAAGAGAATTACCAAAGGTGACGTAACATTTTTTTATTTATTTTTTATTGGGGTTTTAAGTCGCTTTCAAGATTCTTTCACTTATATCACGACTTGTCAGTTTAGG
>JAUTBT010081462.1:0-12846 GCA_032361225.1 Lepetodrilus schrolli | reverse complement strand
ATGTGTACGTACGTACGTACATATCCGGAAGAAGTCAACAGTTTGTTGATGCAACGTCGATATGTATATATATAGTTTTTGATGATTGTTTATATATATATATACAGACTGCCAACTATCTAATATTGTGCCCGGTTATACTACAGTTTCCAGTTAATCTTTGCTGCATGACCACTGCTGTCTGTGTGTCAGATGACGTATTCATTCACTTGGCATCACTGGGAAGTCTACATGTATATCACTGTTGTCAACTATTACGGCTGTTACATAGGTATGCAGTGACGTCATTGGCATAGGAAGTTAGGAAGACGATTGTAAATAACATTCTCACCAAATATTCTCCGCCATGAAAGTTAAGGGCCAACATCTAAAGCTGCTATTTAGTTCAGCATATAGGATTAATATTAATATATAAACCTTTTATTTTGTATTTAATCCACGTATTTATATTGTATGATAGGATGCGCTGTCTGTAGAGTGGCAATGCAGATATCATCCTTGGTCTGTACCAGTCAGTACTTGCAGGTTTGCTGCAACATTCAGCGCTACCTATGCTGCAGATTTGCCCTAGGCTGACAAGCCGTGGTATACTAAGTATTGAAAGCAGCCCAATTAAAAATAAATAAATTAATAAGTACTCTTACGGGTGCCACCTTCTCTATTCATTTTTTAGTGCATATAACATTGTCATTGCATATATATTTATTTATTAACAAAATTAAACTTACAAGGCATTCGATATGATATCTTGATTGGTTAGTTAGTTAATTTGGTGCCTAACGTCGCAGCGGGAATCTTTCACCCATACGCGACGATGCATATTTAAATTACACTATAGATGAGTT
This sequence comes from Lepetodrilus schrolli, assembly GCA_032361225.1. NCBI lineage: Eukaryota > Metazoa > Mollusca > Gastropoda > Lepetellida > Lepetodrilidae > Lepetodrilus > Lepetodrilus schrolli. The sequence continues at coordinate 12,001 of JAUTBT010081462.1, read as the reverse complement.
AAAATGAAATACAGCATGAAAAAATGCCCCAAAAGATTTGATTAAAAATGAAAAGTATATGTGTGTATACAGAGAATGATCAAACTATTGATGTGATAATAACTACGAAATTGTGAATTGAAACGTTTTGGGCATGTTTTCGCAGTACATGTCTCGGAGGATTGGACATTGTGGTAATATTTTACGTACGATTTGCATACTAATCATGACAGGTTGTATATTGAAGGGAGAGTACTCTGTCAGGCTTATTTGACAGAATGACACCCGCGCACAGGGGTTCGGTGATAGAATAGTATAAAATAAATATTATATTATATCTAAGGCAACACCCGTACTATTTTTTGGGCAGATGTATAACATAAAGTGTGGTACATTTGATCAAAGTCAAAAGTATGCATGTTTTGTTTGTTTAAAAGTAGGGTGTACTTCAAGCAAAAGCATAAAGCAGATTTCTTGAACATTGTTAGAAAAAGTAAAGGACACAGTCAGGTATTTTGCTGGAAAAGGTGTATTAGTGTTTCATTATGTCCAGCTCCATTATAACCACCTCAGCTCAAAAACAGTTCTTGACATTGACGCATTGACAACACCATTTTATTTTCTCTCAAGAAAGCCACCTGGAAATTGCTAAAAGTAATATGCTTTATGAAAATACACTCAAAACAGTATTATTTTAGAGAGAGAGAGAGAGAGAAGAGAGAGAGAGAGAGAGAGAGAGAGAGCATAAAAACCTACCTGTAATTTTTTTAAACGACTTCTCTACAATATTGAACTTCTGTTAGGTGTTGCTGCTGTAATCTTGGAACAATCAGCTGTTACCGCAGCGTTGAAACAATCGGCTGATAATGACGTCTGAAACTTCTGTAATGAATTTGTGATGGCGGATAGCTTAGCTTAGCTTAGTGTGTGTGAGTGAGTGTGTGTGTATGTGAGTGTGTGTGTGTGTGTGTGTGTGTGTGTGTGAGAGTGTGTGTGAGTGTGTGTGTGTGTGTGTGTGTTTGTTTGTTTACGTGTATTTGTAAAGGTCCACCTGCAGTAGGCTATAATGGTGCTGATGTTATTTCATGCACCATGATTTCCCAACCTGCGCAATCTGGCGACTATCTTTGTTCTTATCAGCTGTAGATGCTTTTCGCGTTAGGTCTTAAACACAAAGCAAAACCTATTAAACACAAAGCAAATCATAGTTTTGATCTAACAGTTCATGGCCACAAATGCCAATTTTAGTTTATCAGTCTAACAAATCAACATGTTACAAACAATAACTGTTTGGATTGAACGCGAGCATTATACTACATTCTTCCTACACACGCAGGATAGGCCTACACATCTCTGAAGGACTCATTGATAGGTAGTCTGTTTGGAGTCCAGTATGGTACACACTACACACGTATTCGACTTGTATTCCTCATGAGCGCAACGTCCCCTGAAGACTGGCAGCACCTTCCGCGCTAAACCTCTTGTTGTGAGAATCTCCTTCAAGGAAGACTCTGTTGGAAAGAGTACACCATCAATCTTTATGAACGTGGGCGACAGTCGTCACGAAAACAGTACTATACACTCACATACTCAAGTCAAGTGTCAATAAAAAGAACCATTCTTGTAATACTACTTTCCTAAGTAGAATAATTACAGACAAATCCTTTCAGTGATGTCCAGTTTCACATCAATCACGAATATTGTAGAACTGTTTAGTTAACTCTCTCCCTGCTGAAGGCAACTGGAGTTGTCATAAAGTGCAGGGCTTGTGTCTAATCCACCAGGGAGAGGGTTAACATTGTAGTTTGTGAATCGTAATATTTGTAAGAAACGGCATGAGAAGTATCTTTATTTAGACGTTATTGTAGGTATAACAACTAACATCTATGGAAACAAAAAAGTGTAACGTCTACAAAGCAATACGACTGTACAAGTCAAACGTGTGTATCAGTGATACTCTATAAGGCTGTCATCGTGTGGCCACCGAATGGATGTTAGGACATGAACATGTGTGTGTGCGTGTGTGTTTTCGCGCGCGCGCGCGCGTGTGGGTGGCCTTGGGTTTTGAGACAAGCGATAACAATAATATGTTACCATGGATACCACGTGCACAAGTGGGTACACATTACAGCGGACGAACATCGATATCGGAATATAAAGAATAGTATACCATTCTCGTCTCCATGTTTATGTTCTGTTTATACATCTAACACTATCTTCATGTTTATGTTCTGTTTATACATCTAACGCTGTCTTCATGTTTATGTTCGGTTTATACATCTAACGCTATATATGATGATATGTTTGCCAAGTGAATGTACTAAGTATGTTAAGCTTCAATTTAGTCTGTGAAATATCCGTATTGCAAGTGTAAATAGTCATGCCGTCAAGCCATCTTGTCGCTTTCAAAATTCTTCTGGAGACGATCACAGGCGCTATTTGAAAATGTAGTCCTTGGCATAACAACGACATAGGCAGCAGAACAATGTGGACAAATCTTTATGGTGATATAAACTATCAAGGCAAAACAGTAAACAAGCAACATGTAGGAAGTAGAGATCGTGCATACCACAGCGTACAATCTCGGAATTAGGCTGGTGGAATCTGTACAGGAGGCTTCCGGAAGTTGCTCACAATACCCGGAAGTTGCTCACAACACCCGGAAGTCGCTTACAACACTCGAAATCGCTTACAAAACAAACAACTGAAAGTGGATTACAAAACATAATCAGTCGTGTACCATTGGAAAGGAGGTGTAGTGTCTGAAATCCAGACTGGGCACGTGCTATAGTGGTGCTCGTTATAACACGACCACGTGGCTTTAGCAGGCACTTCAAGATGTCGTAAACTATGTTTGGTGATCACAGTTTGCAATATGGTTGTCTCTGGTGTGTACATTCCGCGGACGAGCCTTGCTGCTTGTGTGTATATCATGAGTGTTACTAACTCACATTTCTTACCACTAAGTGTTTGATTCGTCAATGTAATGTCCGTTCTATGGTCACAATTTGGACGCTGTATGGATATATAGAGTTGTTTAACTATTTGGAAGTTCGATGGATGCCTATAATTGTGTTAACATCCGAAGATGTATGGCCATCTAGCGCTGTGACTGGAAGCTTTATGGCCACCTAATATTATGATTGTCTGGGAGCTGTATGACACCTAGCGTTGTGGCTGCCTGGAAGCTGTATGGACACCTAATATTATGGTTGTCTGGAAGCTCTATGGACACCTAGCATTGTGGCTGCCTGGAAGCTGTATGGCCACCTAGCATTATGATTGTCTGGAAGCTGTATGCACATCTAACATTGTGACTGCCTGGAACCTGTATGGACACCTAGCATTATGATTGTCTGGAAGCTGTATGGCCACCTAGCATTATGATTGTCTGGAAGCTGTATGGACTCTGAGGAACATCTAGAGGATAATCTACAGCTGTGTATGAGGCCATAGCCATCTACGAGACATATATACACACATTCAACAGCAATCTTCATAGTAATATGTACAAAGACACACCAAAGACATTACGGTCTATAACTTAGTTGTCTTAGTAATAAAGTAGGTCAACAAACGTGGAGAGAGTTCATAGGTTCCCGGAAACATTTAGTTCAAGTCCTCAAATCCTTCATAATGCAGACATTATTTACAACAGATATTTCATAGACATCTTCAAACTAACTAATCTGATGTTTTCCTGGATGTATTAATATATAGTATGTTTACAACTAGGGACATATATAATTAGTAATGGACTAATTTCAAACGGCGGATTCTGGTTTATCGATGATTCCCATCTTCATGCCGAGCCACCTGCATTTGGCCTTAACGTCCTCCTGCACCAGGTTGAAGCACATGGCTATGAGAGACAGCCCGAACACCAGGTACATGGCGCACAGAACCAGCTTCTCCTCCTGGGCCCACGCGTTCAGATCCGTGCCTGGCACGATGTCACCAAAGCCAATAGTGCTGAGAGTGATGAAACAGAAATAGGATCCTGTCAGGTAGTCCCACTTTTCCCACAGGGCGAACAGCAGGGCGCCCGCGAATATATAGCCCGCTATGAGCAGTATACAGAGTGAGGTGGGCACGTGGATCACCTCTTTGGGCTTGTCGGCTTCCTCGTCTTCGGAAGCCATCACCTGATGCGCCAAACCTTTCTCCAGATCCGGTATCCGACGCCTCCGCGGCCGGAAAAGTTTGCAACAAACACCACAACAAATCTTGCCGTATAGCAACCGGAAACCGGTGGCCATGACGTCACCTATATTCGTGAGGCATAACAACGTCAATGGGATACCTAGCACAGCGTAGAATATGGTAACGATGCGTCCTTCGTCTGTTTTGGGGGCCACGTGACCATATCCTGAAAAATAGAGAACACCGTTATATATTGAGTAACATTTTAATGTCTGATTTATCGGAAAATATAGAACATGGTCGGTTATTGAATACAATTTCGATGCCAGGTTTCCCTATTATCAAACTACCTAGATTCTATAGGTATGGAAGAACGCATTCTTAGTGGAAGCAGCTGTTTTCTCACAGGAAACTAATTGAGCAGGTTTCTAGTTTTGTTGTGAGTTCATACGAAAGTTGGCAGATATACGACTAGTACTCAATCACATTCTTTAAGAAATGAAGTTCGCCATTGATGCTTTCCGTGTGTGAGCATGTCACTTTTCTAGTGAAAGGGAATCCTATTTATATATCTGTAAAAGTCGAATGGCAGGAAATGGACACGAGCTAGGCCTCAGTGATCAGGGATAGAAGTGGAAATCTGGAGCCTGAAAATCATCCAATAATATCCACAGAGACTAATCTGGTTTAAAAGAACGATTTCCAACCGTGGGAACCCGCACGAGACATGCGCACTACGATTCGTGTTAGCTTCCTGCTGTTTTTACGACTCTGGTATTTGAGTAATTATTATTATATGGGTTTTCTTCGAACGCCAACGTTCATGTTAATATTAATCTCCTATAATTAGTTTCGGAATAAGGTGAATCATTGAGGAATAAACAAATACTAGTTTAATGCTTGGAAAAGCGTTCGTCTGGGTAGAGATCTTTTTCATCTCGGAGACAAGTAGAATACCAAATAGAATCCACAAATTTCAAGCTATACCGACCGTAGCTAACCACTCAAGCTTAAATCGTCCCGAGTGCTAGTAAAACAGCGGGGAACCCATCTACGAATAAACATCGCATAAATAGACCCACTTTCCAAGACATCATAATGACCTAAAGATAGAAATACTGAAATGTCAATTAAAACAATAAACAGAGCTTCGAATATCGAATTAATTCGGTCAGACACCGTACAATGTATGTGATGTATATATTGTAAGGCGCTGGTCGGTACTAGTTAGTCGTTCATAGACCTAACATGAGTTACAACTGAAGGGTTGTGATTTACGTGAACGGCTGTTTATTTTGGCAGATAGCAGTTTGTTATGTGAAATTACGTGGCATACAAGCTACATTTGGTTTTACATGAGAGGCTTGAAGTCTTATCTACACGTGAACAGAGGACGGCCATTATTAATTATGACATTGCTCAGTAAATGTGCTACCACGTTAATATCATTTATCAATATAGTTATATGATAATGCAATATAAAATGAAGAACATGACGTTTGAGGTCAAATAGCTCATGAAGCCAAACCAGAAAGAGTATGTGTGTGTGTATGCGTGTGTGTATGTGTATGTGTGTGTGTGTGTGTGTGTGTGTGTGTGTGTGTGTGTGTGTGTGTGAGAGAGATAGGACAAAGTGGGTAAACCTTAATGGGATGTCAAGAAGTCATCTGAAAGCTATATCACTACATCATGTACACGTGATGTCTTATTCACAAAAGAACATTCCAGACTAGCAGCACTCTACAGGAATCAGGTCTTCTGTCTATTCCGCTACACTAGGTCTGGAACTGCTGTCAGGTCTTCTGTCTATTCCGCTACACTAGGTCTGGAACTGCTGTCAGGTCTTCTGTCTCTTCCGCTACACTAGGTCTGGAACTGCTGTCAGGTCTTCTGTCTATTCCGCTACACTAGGTCTGGAACTGCTGTCAGAGTATATTGGAAACTTTTGAAACAAGCGGTGGCAGAGCCCAATGAAGACGCCAGGGACGCCATACTTCAAGTACATACACATCTCAGTCGTCATATTGCATTCTGCATCATTAACATCTGATCAGGGCTCGGAGGGGTGGGAAGTAAATCATTGAACTAATATGCTCTATTCTTATTCCTTGACGTTGCTGCTGGCGTCTCGTCTTCCAACCACTGGTGCCTGCCTCTCAAACAGCCTAGCTATTTCCGCCTGTACCGACTTGCGCTGTTCCACATAGATTACACTTACAGGGTTTATTTACAAAAAGATAAACCATTCCTTATGTACTTTACTGTGTTGTAAAATATTTCACGAGATAGGTTAAATTGTTAACAAAATGTTTCTTTTCTAGAGTGATATATTTTATTGCTCCCCTGAGTTATGAGGAAAGAAGAATAAAATAATACAGACGTGTTACTGTACATCAACATTGCGACAACGTGACAGTCATATAAATACCTGCACAACAGTAGAACTGACCAAGTGATACGTATTAAAGAATATTTTATTAAGCAAATTTATTCTCATAATCAACATGAACATGCATCAGGTGCATGTTGTAGGTAAACACAAGACACGTGACCAGACAGGGAAGAAATAAAAGATTGATTGATTGCACATATAACAATAGGTGGCCATGTATTGTAGCATGTCTTACGTAGACGTTATATTGTGGCGACGTGCGTATAGTGGAAGACGAACCCGTTATAACTACATGCTACAGTAATGCACTTTACAGACAAGGTACACGAAATTAGAAGTGGTAATATTCCGACATCCACGTCATACGCCAGTGTCTGGTGTTACTACCTAGGATACCATGCTTTCGTCCAATGATATCTGCATATTTGTTGTCAAATACCTGCATGCAGAGTATACCGACCAAAGCATGGCAACAAATGACACTATGGCAACCACTGGTACTATGGCAACCACTGACACTAGGTAAACAGTTGTACTCAGGTGAGAATATTTTGATAAGACGTTACATCTATTTCCGGATATTTCTTCTTCCGAAGACATGAATACATCTACTCAATTCACAATCTTACGGATATTAAATATGACTATATTTTCTATATTTGTTTCCGACGTTTATGCACTATGACCTGGCGTAACCCTGGGCTGTATTTATGACTAGACAGTGTTTGTCTAAGTTGTCTGCAACACGTGTTTCACATTGGAACTGGAGAGTACACCCCCCTTCACGAGGCGCTAACGGAGTTCGCAGCTGCGCAACTGCAGTACACTCACGTGACTGCATTCGTGATGCACTCGATTCTGTACACGTGATGCACTCTGTTGAAATGAACCTGCCGATGTACGGTAGATCACATAGATTAAGCCAAATAAGCACCAATTTTCACCGCCAGCAACAGGTTTGCATACTAATCCTAGAGGTAGGGTAACGAAGTTGAGCGTGTTTATAATTAATGTGTTAAACCTGATTTATATGTAGGGAAGAGTCCATCAACATAGGCTCATGTAATTATTTTCTGTGTTACTTGCTGAATATACCGGAATTGCAATACTGTTATAGTAACAGGTAAAGTGGAACGCGGTTCATGCACGCATATCAATGAAATCTCCGCGAGTTAATATGGTTGGAAGTCTTGGATAAAATCCAACAAATACGGAAAGACACAACGAGCGACGGGTTGTGCTGGAAAGTAAAGAGTAGAAAACTGTGGCTGAGACATTAAGGAGACTGTGGCTGAGACATTAAGGACACTGTGGCTGAGACATTAAGGACACTGTGGCTGAGACATTAAGGACACTGCACCACCGCTGCCATCACTGGAACACAGGACTGGGTTCCATCTGATGACATCCTGAGTCATATATACACGTATCCATGAAGTATCCTGCATCATGTGCAAGGAGCTGTATGTCATCAGTTTAAAACACAATTCAATATATCATTCAAGCTATTATCAGCAATACGTCTAACAATATGTATGCTACGCACCATTGTATAAATAAAAGATATGGTGGAATAACCCCCCCCCCCCCTCGTCTTCTGGAGAACTGCACGTCATCCTTGACACGAACTATGGAAAACTGGTTATTTTTTAGGCAGATTTGACAGATTTGAAATACGTTACCCAGACTATATTAGTAAAACTGCTGATATTTATATAAATATTTATATAATTTTCACGAATTTACAGTCAAATTGTTCCTGTATGTTATTTCACGATATTTCTCTTAGAATTCATCCTGGCTATTTTGGAATTACGTATGCAGCATGTTTCTGTCTCAACTGCTAACATACGACTGTTTCCTCACACTGCTTGAGTAACGTCTTCAAACCACTAGATCATCATCTATCAAAACCAATATACCCCTAAACCACACTGTTATTTCATGATTTACAGTCTCTACATGTTTTTGTTTCTGTAATGTATGCGATATCTAGCCCCGAGGTTACAAAACGTTCTTGAATTGTATTTCATGCTAGATTCAATCGGGAGTTGAATATGAAATCGTATTAAAAAGAACTTTCACAACCTCTGGGTCTGGTATGTACCTATTGCTGGCATAAAAAAATACCATGATCTTCTATCAGTTGGATGATGCCGGTGTGTGAGTTTATATTATGTAAAACAAGAAGTATACAAAGGACAAGCTATATCATGTGGATGTCTTTCTAACCTTCCTCTCAAACAGAGATGTTCGTGTGCACCAGGAGCTGAGGGTCACACGCAGTCGTCATAACGAGATACTGTAGACGGCCTCAACCATGGTGGCCCTGATAACTAACCCCCGATATACCAGTATCCTTTGATTATGTTTGTAGCGACCTTTACGTTTGAAGGTCATGTGCTGGAAGCGGATGAATGTCATATCAGAGTGCATGCTGGGATAGAGAAGAGGCTTCATGGCTGTTCTGACCATAATGCTAGAAATTAATAATCAAAATAATGATATATGTATTAGTGTATGTGCATAAGTTGACGTTTGAGTACATTTCAATTCTGGCAAGTGATTAATTATTCCATAATGCGTCAATTCTTTATGTTGCTTTGAAATGTAACCACGGTAGAGTTGACTGCAAGAAAACAGACAGTGTGATATCATCCGAGGTACGTTAAGTCAATCACCTACATTCCTGCTACACTCCCCGAAGATTACCGATGCAAGCGCACTGAAGCTTCTGGTATGCATTCGTACAGTGGCTCGCCTATGGTTTAGTAATTCTACATTGGTTGGCAGAAAGTGCGAAAATATGGTTAAAATATTTACCATATGCTTAAGGAGACAAGTGATGAAACCTAAACAACCATTGATAGCATTGTGTTTCAAATCACTGTCTGTGAGATGTGGCGTTGACTGACGGAGCTCTTTTCCAATCCTTCTGGTGTTTAAATGAAGCAGCAACTGCTAGATTACATGTAGTCGGTAAATATGTTTGCATAACGGTAACACTGGCATAAGCGTGGAGCGTTCACCACATAAACAACACTTACTTCAGGCTGTCACACCAGACACCTTAACTCCTCGGTTTCACAATGGGAAGCGACACCGGAAAATGGAAATGACAGTCATTGCTATACGATTTCTCTATTAGAGTGTGTTTGTCATGGCGCCATTGCACTCAGAGTTGCTCCTGTCACACGGTTCAGGCGGTCGTAGTATACGAGCTATTGAGTATATTCGCTACAGACTCAGTCTCACTGTAGTAGTATACGAGCTATTGGGTTTATTCGCTACAGACTCAGTCACACTGTTGTAGTATACGAGTTATTGGGTATATTCGCTACACTCAGTCTCACTGTAGTAGTATACGGGCTATTGGGTATACTCGCTACAGACTCAGCCTCACTATAGTAGTATACGAGCTATTGGGTATACGAGCTACAGACTCAGTCTCACTGTAGTAGTATACAATCTATTGGGTATATTCCCTACAGACTCAGTCTCACTGTAGTAGCTACCATACGAGCTATTGGGTATACTCGCTACAGACTCAGTCTCACTGTAGTAGTATACGAGCTATTTGGTATACTCGCTACAGACTCAGTCTCACCGTAGTAGTATACGAGTATACTAGCAATCTGTTAAATATTCGAAAGAAAACCTTGGAAAATGAATTCCAGCTATGAATAACCACAGACAATGCATATACATCTGCATATGGTCTTTGGAATAATACATGCAATTAAGAATCTAACCTTCAAAATATGTTCGCATGGTTATGTCGTGTTATGCCAGTGGAACTACATATTTAAGATGAGCTACTCTACCGTCACGAGCCTAGATAATAACGTTAACGATGCCCAACAGTATGACTGTTGTGTGTAGCCTGTCTGTCTGTCTGTATGTCTGTCTGTTCAAGACGATCGACCATTTATCAATATAGGGATGATTCCATTATTCTGCCACACTGACGTATCCCCCGTGCAGGTTCTATACAGAAAAAATGAAATCAATGACTTTAGATTACGTCTCCGTTAAACCTGATGGTAGGGCTTGGATGTATGGAATTTGTATCCTACAGTCAACGTTGATGCTTTTTTATTCATATCATTTTTATTATTTCATCGAACAAACATGTGCAGTATTGGCTTGATGAGCCACGCCATACCAACAGCTCCCATGTGGAAGATAGGCAGATATCTACATTCGGGCAATGCGGTCTTGTAAAGGGCAATATTTCAGCCTCGTATAGGGTACATTAACAAAGATGTTTCAACCAGAACTAGACATTTACCTTCATGACTATGAAAGTCGTATGAACGATTTACTTAAACGGACAAATGTGACTATTTAGACAGTATGCATAGGCGACCATGTTACGTGGTTTCTGCACACACGTGCACTCCAGGCAGGGATATGCTCAGCTTATGACACCTTCGTGAATAGGGTCCTAGCGGCGCCTCGGACCCCAAAGAGACGCCGACATCCCCCGAGAGTCCCCGGGCCAGTGGTAGAGGCGGGGATACAATCTGACCAGTTGGAATGTTTGTTTACACTGCGATAACTCCCTAAGATTACAACGTGCAAACCGCGAGAACAGCGAACCTCCTTTGGTAAGTCTGGCGCCAGTGCCTCGTGTCGACTGGTCTTCTGACCATACTACCACAGTATTCAGAGAGCGAGTCGTACAAGGAACAAGTTTATTGTCTTCATATCTTCCTCCCCGTTCAGCTCGAGGACATAGAAGTGTACATTGCTCACTCCACGTGTATCTGCATTGTTCACGTGGTATCTACTATACCCACGTCACAGGCGTGATTTAGAGTTAGTGCACGACGTGCCTCTGTAGGCCTATCAACAACGGTGGCATTATGTACAGTCTGTGCCACATATTGGTCTCATACGTCGGCCATGAACAAGTCTAGACTTCAGGGGAACAGGCAAAGCATTTCAGTGGCAATTAACAATATCTCATCAAATCAGGACGAGAAATACACTATGCAAGGTTGTGTTCACCCATTTATAAGCAATACAAATGTTAATGGAAATTAAGATATGGACCATATACTTACACCCCCACCCCCCCTCTCTCTCTCTCTCCCTTCCTCCCCCCTCTCTCTCTTCTATCTCTTCCTTCTCTCTCTCCTCTCTCTCTCACTCTCTCCATTCCTTACCTTCCTTCCTCTCTCCCTCTCTCCCTCTCTCTTTTCTCCCCATCCTCTCTCTCCCTTCTCTCTATCTCTCTCCCTCCCTCTCTCTCCATTCCTTACCTTCCTTCCTCTCTCCTATTTCTTTTCTCTCTATCTCTACCTCTCTCTCTCCATTCTCTCCCCCTCTCTCTATCTCTCTCCCCCTCTCTCCCCTCTCTCTACCTATCTCTCCCTCTCTCTCTCTCTATCTCCCTCTCTCTCTCTCTCTCTAACACACACACACACACACACACACACACACACACACACACACACACACACACACACACACACACACACA
>JAUTBT010081461.1:0-31190 GCA_032361225.1 Lepetodrilus schrolli | reverse complement strand
TTCAAATTATACGAACCAATAGTACATTTTCAGGAATGATTATGTTCCTTATTTGGACATCATCAGTCACTAGTTTCTTCTGGTAGAATCACTGTATAACGTTTTTGCAATTCTGCCTCTGGCGAAGACGTTCATATATATATATACCTATGACCATTTTCCCACTAAGTATGAACATACACCCAGAAGCAATGAATGAGGACGAATACGATCCAGTCAGATCAAACAGCCAGCCTGAAATAACGAACAAGTGTTAACTCATAGGCATTGAAAACAACACTAACAACAACAATCGTAATAATAATAATAATAATAATAATAATAATAATAATAATACAAACATTGGTAGTAGTAAATTAATACGTATTATCTACAAACTTGTTTCTCCTTAAATATTGGTTTCAATTACTTCTAGAGATAAGGATGATAGAAATCGCTATACATCTATGCTCTTCATATTGTGACTATATAGCAAGCTATTGTCGATTTCATTAAAATCAGATACGAAACTGACGCTCAGATAGTTGGAAACTCACTACGTTTCCAAAAGAATGTCAAAACGTTTAAGGAAGGAAACGAGATATGGTTTTAACTAGATTGAGCTATTGTATTCATGAATGATGCTTCTAAAACATGACCAGAGAGTAGATACTTTTTTAATGTTCGTATTATATTCGTTCCCAAACTGTTCATTCCTATCTATAACAATGACCAAGATAACATTCATGAATCAGACACACTGACAGCGTGCACTTTCAAGTAAGAACTAAAACCTAATTTTGGGAAGTTTATAGATGATCTGAATTTGTTCAACACAAATTCCAATAATACAAACCAGCCAATGGAGACGAAACAGTCACTGCAAAAGCCTGGATGACCAGCATCAGACTAAGACCTTTGGTGAGATTCTGTAAACCAATGAAGTTGACGACTACGACCACCTTCAGACCAGTCCATACACCTGTGTGAGGGATGTACATTTACAGTATGTCATTGCATACCTACAGCTACACCCTCCCCTCCCTGCCCCCCCCCCACATTGTCTTCAGACCCGTCCATACACCTGTATGATGGATGCCATTGCATATCTACAGCTACAACACACACCCCCCCACACACACACATTCAGACCAGTCCATACTCCCGTGTGAGGGATGGATATGCACAGAATGTCATTGAATACCTAAAGCTATACCCTCCCCTTTCCTCAGACTAGTTCATGTACAGTACATGTGTGTAGGGTTTACATTTTATAGAATTCCTACAGGCAAATATACCCATTCTGGTGCATGCAGCATAAGGGCCATCATACCAGAACGTGCACGCCTACCTTTTCCTTCTAATACATTATAATGTTAGTCGCGTATGGGTGAAACATTCCGACTGCGACGTAAAGCAATAATTCATTCATTCATTCATACCAGAATACAATGCGTGTTACACAAGAAAAGTGACTCTGATATATGTTTGACATATATCCATTTAAACTCATTCCATAATACGTTCACCTTTAGCTACGTCATCAAGTTTATATATTTACGTCATCAAGTTTATATATTTACGTCATCAAATTTATATATTTACGTCATCAAGTTTATATATTTACGTCATCAAGTTTTACGTCATCAAGTTTATATATTTGCGGTTAATATATAAATGCCCATGTTAGAAATTTTAGTGTGACTAAAATTATAGTAACATTTAATCCTTACCAACAAATATTCCAAATGTGACAGAAAATGCCAACAGCGTTGGAAGGGTGTCCAGCAGAGGACACAGAACTAGACTGACACCGCAGAAGACCGTGCAAACTGACCATAGCAGCGTAATGTCCACTCTCTTAAAGTCACCAACCCAACCAAAGAATATTCTTCCAACAATGCTGGAAAATGCTATCACGGGCAAGAAGAGAACTATCTGTTCTTGAGGCAGGCCGAGGTCGTCTGCTCGCTTTGGCAGGTGAGAATAAGGTACAAACGTCCCGGTCGCAGAGGCGAAGTTGGAGACGATAAATAGGAGGAACTTTACATTTTTCAGGATTGGTGTAGGCATATCTGTGCCGTGCTTCTTTTGGTTATTTGTCGTGGACGTATCTGAAATTAAAATAGTGTTAAATTAAACTTGTAAGTGTAAACAGACTAATGATGAATGTAGGTTCTCTTTATATCTGTATTGCCGCTTCCTCTGAAACCCAGACCATATGACTATTTATGGCATATATTAAGTTTGGTCTGTGTTTCAAAGAATTGCATTGCCCTTTTGTATGGTTATGTTACCTCACGTTCCTTAATTAAGTAATTGTTTTTCTTTATTTGATTAAATTGGGGTTTTGAGCCGCTTTCACGATTATTTCGCTCACCAGTTTAGGGCAGGAGGAAACCCGCAACACATGTAGCGCTGAATGTTGCAGTAAACCTGCGAGCACTGGTAGCACTGATAAACCAAGGATTCTAATTATGTAATCATGACGCTATTGCAAATAGAAGGGTTTGAACCGGACATACATCCATTAACGATATTTAATCTATTTTTTTAATATTGAGAGAATGAAGGATTTGGTTGCATACCTTGTTTTCCCACTGTTTGAACAACTGGACGATAGAGGGCGCCACACACGACAGCATTTAGGACAATGGCGCCAGTTATCAGAAACATTCCTTTTAAACCGAAGTTGTCGTAGAGAACGTGGAAGAGGAACGAAAAGAACATAGTTCCAAGCCCCCCGCCTGCAGATGCTATGCTATTGGCCAACCCTCTTCGTGTGGACATGTATTGGTTGATTATCACTTTACTGGGCAGGAACATCAAACCGAGGCCACAACCTATATCAATAGAAGCAGTTAAATATTGTCCGACAGCTATACACAGATCTACCGTTAATTCTAGAAACAATAGATTTGGAGAATGGAATAATATACCAGAATATTCTGTATGAACCGGCATAACTAAGTTAACCAAATTACAGCCTTAGCAATGGCTTAGTTAATAGTTAAGGTTGGAGTGGTGCCGTTTCGTACAGTAGATCACAGGACTTTGTAACATGTGATTTCAAGTCTATATTATCTGTATTATTATAAGAGCATTAATTGGAGCACATTTTGATTGAGAAATATGTAGTAAACATACCTGCCATGGCTCCATAGCTTAAATATAAATACGTGATGCTCGTAGCAAATGAACTAATGATGAATCCACAGCATGCGATAACTCCACCAGCTATTGTTACTACACGACACCCGTATCTGTCTGCCAGTAGCCCTGCAATAGGTGCTGAAACGAATGTGGATATGTGCTGCTATTGGTTAGACGGACAGACATACATAAAGTTATATACATGATACACACACACACACACACACACACACACACACACACACACACACACACACACACACACAGAAACGAGAGAGCGACGAGAGAGAGAGACGAGAGAAAGAGACGAGAGAGAGGCATACACGCAAACATACACACACAAACACACACACACACACACACACACACACACACACACACACACACACACAGAGCCAGACACACACACGCACGCACACACATGGGCGCGCGTTCTAACACACCAAAGAATCATAATCTATTTGGACATTTGATGCCATTTACGTTGACCTTGTGCAGGGTTTGACAGTTCGAAACCCTTCTGTACGCTTGTAGCTAGACACACAATGAAGAAGGTAGCGTTGTTATATGTAACTTATACTCACACATAAAAGAAAGGAGACCTTTTTGGATAGAACCGATCCATGCTGTATCTCCTCGTTTCTTTTCAAAGTAATCCAAGAGTTCCACATATATAACCCCAAAGGCAAGGTTAACACCAAAGAATATACCGTGGCAAAGGAATGATGCGAACACCACTGTCCATCCAAAAGCAGGATCAGTGACGTCATCATCTAGTGCTGTCTTCGTCACCAAAACTTGCGTCGTACCAAGATTATGTTCTGTATATTCTTGGACCACCTCGTTCACTTCGCACAGTCGTGTATCTTCGTCATCTCCCGGATTGTCCATCAATCTGGAAATATCAAGTTATAGCCAACGATTGTGTACCTGTATTTGATATGCTAATGTATGACCTACTTAATGTTATATTGTGTTTGTTATTGAAGAATGGTCAGCTACCGTGACCAACAGGACCTGCACCAATAGAACAACGTCAAGTCATGTCCGATAGTGATAGCACGATCGTTATGTCAGAGGCAGAAGTGACACAAATACCCACTACTAGAGTACAAGTTCCCGTTCATTGTCTCATGCCACTGTTGAACGGATGCTGTTTACATATCACATTGAACCATGAAATGTGGAAGCTTAATCATAGCAATTCTATATATAGACATTTATAAATGTTATTCTGCTTATTAGTTAAGCTACTGAAATTCTCGATCACTCGTATATGAAAGTACGTATATAATCTTACATATATGAACGCATATGATAATATGTATATCGGTGGTGGTACACTTGCCTGTATGGAATGGTCCCTGTATTCTGCCACTGTCCCACTAATTGTGTACATCTAGGTATGATACATTCGTCATTTCGTGCCTGCACTTATAATTATGACTTCACGCTTCTCCAATTATCGCGGCAGACTTTGACCCAAGGGAACGTCTCAATAAATGTGTACATATCTTTGTCTATGTGTTGTCCCTATATAAACCCGTGAGGAAATAAACATTCGACCTGTGTTACACAAGTTTTACAAATGTATATTTTCCTAGGGAATGAATTACATGTACGACTTCCCATGAACCACCAAGTGTCCTCTTGTCCAACAGGGCAAAAAGAGGTGAAAGCAAGGTTACCATCACAGGTGTGTTCAATGAACGGGAGTACTCGTGTGCTCTTTGTAGACTGCGTCACGATTTTGCAGCTGGTATCAGCGAAGAGAAGATTGAGCTACCGCGCCTGTTCAACGTGTTGTTCAATCAAGTAGATGAACAAGAACATGTTGTGTATGTAGAAGGTGACCAGTCAAGAGTATAACGATTAACTCGAGAGAGGAAACAACCGGTGAACTTGTAGGGAAAAGAGATACTAGTATATTTAGTAGATCTGTTTATACATTTCTGTAAAAATGGTATCGGGTCGAGGAATAAATAGCGTCATTTGGACATTCGGATCGAGGACCGGATGCACGAGCGTCTAGACCGGTAACGAGGTTGCAACATCTGTTACTACATCCTTTCTAAATATTGTGGTTACATTTTATTGATGTAATTTTAAAAAAAAGTTTGGTTTTAGTTAAGTGTCGGTGTTAAATGAAATTCCCACCTGGGCAACAACGATAACGTCACGGGAAAATTGCAATAGGAACCGTTTATCGAAATTGTACCGTAATTTATTATTTGGTCAAGTTTTAGGTGAATTCTTTTGTCGGACGAATTTTAGCTGCAACACGGCATTGTCCAACAGCGAAATAAACTGGTTCCAAATCACTGCGATGAATTTGTGTTTCGACCATTTTGACCAATCAAATTCAAGGAAATTTGAATAGTATGGTACAATAGTATTTATACACATAACACATTCAGCAATAATGTGCAGTGCTACCTAATATTGACGTTGCCGATTGGCGCAAAATTAGTACGACCAAATGACGCTATTTATTATTAGTGGCACAACCAATCCAGTCGAGTTATCGAATCATGTCTAACATGACATACTATTATCTACCATAGCCACAAGTATTTTCATATTAGTTAAACATTTTGTTCATCGACATGCTATTAAAGCCATACAACTATTTTGGTTGTTCCACACGAGTTCGCTTATGAGTTCATCATTCTTTTCCTCCCTACAAGTTTGTTTTCTCTACTTCGCGGATTTACTTTGTATTATTCTGGTAATAGGAGCAAGCAGCTGATCGTATATTTTGGTATGAACCCCGTTAACCCTTTCCATGCTGGATGCAACCGGAGATGCCCTAAAGAGTAGTGTTTGTGCCTATCAAGCAGGGAGAGAGTTAAGCATTTCATCTCAGTATCGCATTCTGCAAATATTTACGTCTCGGAACTAGAGATGACTCGGCAGCTTCTGAGCTAGTACGTGCTTCATCGCTATTAAATACGCCACACCATTAACATATTTAAATAACCATGAAAATAAATTAAATTACGTATTTAAATTAACACATTCACGTATAATACTAAAACTCATAAATATTGTACAGCCGAAATACACGTACTTTCTATTAATCTACATTACCGGATAATTCCATACGTTGATCTAAAAACGTCAGTGCGGATCTAAGAAAATTCCTTAATGTTATGTAAAATCATAGTCGCTCTTGCACGAACATGTCTGAAGTTCTTAACACTGAACTAAGAATCACAACCACGTGCTTACACCTTTTATAATATACGTGAACAAATTGGACACATAATTGATTTTCACAGCTTCACGAAGATGTTTTTGACGGATCTGTACTGATGAAAGTGCAAAATCCACCATCTCAGTCTCACATTATATTGACAGTTAGCTTCTACTATATAACAGTAAATGATAACATCCTTTCTGATTTCTTTGAAATATGTGTTAGACTAGGTAGTCCGACAGCGTTATCAGTGAACACTTCTCCAATATTTACGTTTTCTTGTTTCTATATATCTCGTTATATTTTAGCATCAAATGTGTTATTATGAATTGTAAATAAGGTTATGACTACGATACATCTTTCATTGTTGCCTAATCCTGTTCAATATGAATCAATAAAATAAGATGAAATCAAATATTTTCATATTCCTGGTGTCGGTATATGCAAGTCCGGTATGAATACTTTAAACCATTCAGATTTTGGTTTAAACACTAATCCGTTTTGTTTTGGACACCACTGCAGTGATAGAGTGGCTGGATAAACACTTCTGACATCTTCAACTGTCTCCAAGCCATCTATCACTAATACTGCAGTACGTTGGTTTAGGCGACATTCCAATTATTTCACACTGCATGATTACATAGCCTGTCCACAAACGTCTGCGGAATGTTTCAACTACTATAACAGGTTCGTGGTCGCAAATTACAATGTACATTGAATATCCATTTACCCGCACGTCCTAGTAGTTCAACTGGATCCAACTTACTTAATGTAATTGTACACATACAGAATACAATGCTAGGATCTCAATATAATGGTTACCGTTAGGTATTGTTGTATTTTAAGGAATGGCGTTAACATCGGTGGAATGTATGGACTTAAATGACTTGGGTTACACATTGCTGTATCGTAATATTGAGGAAGCGTTAGCTATATATTATCGTAACGTTCGCATTATACTGTGTTCTCGACATACAACAGTATACACGTTCTCGTCATTTACATCTAATTACATGGCTGACGTGTCCTGCCCCGATTAAGTAATTATGTACCCATTTTGGTAAATTCTATTTCGAACTGATAAATTCTCAGATTATCCGACTAGTGGAATAACTCCTACGTGGGCTTACTGAATGGCATCACTGCAAGGTGCTCTTGAAAACAGACACTACAAACTTGCAAACAGCGTTTTAAAATGAGAAGTATTATGAACGTATATAGGCGGTGTCAAACATCGAGAGTGGCCTAGGGTGACCTGTATGGCTACGATGAGTTGATGGATTCGTGTTACGAAATTTCGAGTGGTTTCTCCGTGTGTTTTGTTGATCTCAGACGAAGGTGGTGGTCAGAAAAGAACAGAACAGAAACTTTATTCACACAAGCCGTGAACCTCGGTATGAAATATAAATATAAACTACAAAAATGAACATTACAACAACGCACAGGGATTTGCTATGAAGTGTTTCCTTTCTTAGAATTCATGACAATAGTACAGAATACACTGAGACTTTCATAGTACAGAATACACTGAGTACAGAATACACTGAGACTTTCATAGTACAGAATACACTGAGACTTTCATAGTACAGAATACACTGATACTTTCAGGTTAGCGTACCTTCAGAATCATTTCTCATTTGTCAGCGATACTGATGTACGTTTCCGTAAACAACACATAAACAACGATGAACCAATTCCTTTAAATATGCTATGCAATATGCATGTACATGACATAGGTTAAAATAGCATTCCGTTGCATGCTGTTTTATTTGTTTTAGGATAAATATGGATGGGAAAATACTTCATCCTGATATATCAGATCACAAGGGGAAGACGTGGTTCGGTTATGATCCCGCGCACAGACTGGTGATGACATGAATGCATAGAACACTCATCAATATTTATTTCGACATCTTCAAATTGCGACAAAATTAAAATGAAGTATTTACAGACTTTATACGTTATTTACAGTTGTATGTACTTGTATGGTGTCCATGAACATTTACTGTTATCTTCAGACCAATGAAATACCGTATGTAAATAATGTATAATTTCCAGAAGTATAAGAATGAACAATTCTTATCTTTGCATTGTATTAAATAATAATTACATAAATATATTGAATTTCAGGATGTTAATACAAATAGATATGAGCAAAAGTAAACATCAGTTATTCATGTATTGAATAATATTGGCTACATTATACTAGTAATTACATATATTAAAATACTGCTTATACAACATCTGCTATAATGATATAACAGATGTGAATACACGATTGGCTAAAATGTAATTATTGTCATTTGGACAATACGGGTGATGTTGATATTGCTGTATTATTTGCAGACTTTAGTTCCATTCCTTTTCTTTCAACTGCATACTTCTTTGAGTTATCATCTCTGAAAGAATAGAGACTATCTTGTTGTATCAACAGTATATACTCGTATACAAAATAAGAAGACCTCCGATACAAAATGTAAAAAAAAAAAGGAGCAGAAAAGGCGCAAACTATTGCCCTGTTGCATGCCATTTAATTGTTAATAGAAACCTCGAATCAAGGTGATGTTAAAAAACGAAAAATGGTAATGTGTTAAATGTACACGATTCACTGACAACTTGGGCACCGCTAGTACAAACTATTTTTACGTAAGATTTCATACTCAACTCGAAATTTTGTTCACAAATATTGTGAACAAACTTGAGTTGAGCATGAAATCGTACTAAAAATGTTTCGTAATAGCCGAACCTGATCGGGAAATACCGAAGTATCATAAACCAATAGAAGTCGTTTCATTATGTACAGAATATTCTGATATATAACGAGCCTTTATAATGTACATGTACCATTTCGCCAACAAACCATGTCTAACTCACCGTCCAAAGTTAATAGCGTCTTCAATGGTTTCCGGAAGGTTTTTGTTGAGGGTTTCAGGCAGGAATAAGATGAGGACTCCTACTGCCACGGTCGCTGTACCAAATATTATGAGAGGAACCACCTTTGCTATATCACCGGTAAGAATCTTGCCCTGAAAAGGAAGGAGTCTTCTAAGGCCTGCCTTCACTTACTGTATAGGCTATAGCTTGATCCTAAATGTCTTCAAATGATTTGTTCATAAATAGCCTGGTAGTGCTCATGAACCATTGAATGCAACTTATTGTTTACTATTTTAAAGATTTTGAATAGTATAACTGAATTTTCAAGATGTACTAACTGCTTACACATGCTAAATGCGATGATCTATTGGTATACAATTAAACATTCCAAGTTATTCGAAAGTGTGTTTCATGATAAGGTAAATTTGACTTCATCATAGTAGTGATTGGCGATTCTTTTATAATATAGATGTCTTAAGTGCTCAGTCGGTAGAAATTAATTTTTTTCTAACATTTCCTGATCATTCTGTGATACAACGGACTTGAATTATACATTGACAGCTACACACAGGCTACCCACCAGATCAGCTACACACAGGCTACCCACCAGATCAGCTACACACAGGCTACCCACCAGATCGGGCTACACACAGGCTACCCACCAGATCAGCTACACACAGGCTACCCACCAGATCAGCTATGTAAGGTGCTATCATGCCTCCCATGCGAGCACAGGCACTGCAGGCTCCCATTGCCGTGTTCCTGATGACGGTGGGGAAGATCTCCGAGGTGTACACATAGATGAGGGCAAACCCTCCTGCTACCCCGAGCTTCCCTATCATGGCCAGCATCACGGTCACCCACTGGTGCTCTGTGAGGTGAGAACATTTTGAAATAGTAAGAAAATGAGATATAAAGATCGGACTATTGTAAATACAAATCCATACTGACTACCTTTAATTTTTGCTTGTTTGAATTGGGGTTTAGATCCGCTTTCAAGATTCTTTCACTTATATCACGGCTTGTCAGTTTACGGCAGGAGGATACCCGCAACATTCGTAACGCTGAATGTTGCAGTTAAGCTGCGAGCGCCGGCTGGTACTTATAGAATATCGGATCACATGTAATCAGTAAATCCCTTTGACAAACTTCCCTCACGATCTCTAAATCTACGGATGATTTTACGACACCATCCTCGAATTCAAGACGTCACTCGTACGCCATATTTCGTACCTTCATCGAGGTACAGGTTGGTGAAGGTGGTCATGAGGCAGCCAACTCCTCCCAATAACATACAGCCGCAGTGCAGCTTCGTCCTCCCGACCCGAGACAGGAGCAGAATGCAGATGGTGTAGGCCGGGAACTCCACCAGACCAGTGAGGAAGAAGTTGACGTAGAGGTTGCCTGCTCTGAGGTTTCCGGTGTTCAGAGACAGACCGTAGTATACCATACTGACAACAAGCCTGTGGAGCAGGTTTGTAAGTGTCTCATTACAGAAGCGGACGTAACATCCAAAGGACGTAATATAAATACAAAACAAGACGAACTTCCTGATGCTGTTCAGCGTAACAATACAGTACATAACTCAGGGTAGTCCGAAGCATTGGTAATAGAAACAATATATTTCAACTAACCATTTATGTAATCCGGACTCTTATGCCTAATTAACATCTGTCAACCAATATTAAGTAGGCATAATAGTCTATATTTCGAGGATGACTGGTAATAACGACGTTGTTATCTCACCAGTTCAACATTATCACCAGGCTTCTTATGACCATCCTCGGTGATTTGAAGATGGCGCCAACTCCGACTTGCTCAATGCCCTCTGACTTTGTCTTGTCCACACCATTGATGCTCTCCCAGATGTTCTCTGGCATCGTGACTTTGTTCACCCTGGCTGCCTTCTTGATAACAGCTTCCGCCTCCTCGTATCTTCCAACGTTCATCAACCATCTCGGAGACTCCGGAATGAACCTGCAGCGTTTAATTAATCACGAATTATACTTGAATAAATATGCTCTTCATATCGAAGTCTACCGAACCAAAGATGTGAGAAATCCGATGGATCCTAACTGACGATAAAGCATGTTTTGGTTGTCCTGTAGAGAATGACGTAAATCTAAAGTAACCGTAACTGCAATGCTAGCAATGGTGTAGTCTTTGGCCAGGGTTGAATGTAATATTACCTCAGAGTAGTAGCGTTTCGTACAGGAGAAGCCTTGTCGATTATCTTGGAATAGGAAGTATACATGTCATTTTCTTGCAATGGCACTGGACTGACCGAATGACGATTTATGAAAACGCATACCATAGGCATTGGGGCGGGTGGTAGCGCAGTGGTAGAACAGTTGGACTTCGGAGCCAAGGTTCCAAGGTTCAATGTTCGCGAAGGTTACCTTTCTGACGCGATATTGACAGGATGCAATGTCTGTAGAGTGGCAATGTAGTTATCATCCTTGGTCTTGTCAGTACCAGCCGATGCTCGCAGGTTTATTGCAACATTCAGCGCTACGGATGTTGCGGGTTTTCTCCTGCCCTAAACTAACAAGTCGTGATATAAGTGAGAGAATCTTGAAAGCGGCTTAAAAAAAAAAGGTTATGGCCATTAGGTAGGCTAATCTTCTGTGTATGTAGTTAAATGAATACTGTGGGCAGATAATGGAATAACTTGTTTTATTGGAATGTGTTCAGACTGACGTATAGGACACCTACCACCAGAAGCTGAAGAAAATGACTGATGGAACGGTCACGGCTATTTCCAGATGGTGCCAATCTCTGATCAAGTACGCCAAGCCAGCCAGAGCAACCATACCAAGGGCAAAGAAATACTCTATAAGTATTCCAACCAACGCTCGCTTAGTGGGGCCCACCATCTCTATGCCTGAAGTATCAAGGGTCAAGGTCACACTGGTCTTAATTACTAGTCTGTAATCACAAGAATATAAGTGTCATGATCGTTCCAACGTAGAGCCACACACCATGTATTGCCTGCTAATGGTTCTCCTGTACGTAACTCTATAGTCTTAACTCCATCCTAAGCAATGACTATGGTTGAAGATGCTGCTTCATACAAGAGAGATCATGTCAATAACGATTTAGAAATTAATAATGCTGATATAGCCCATTATGAATATAATGTAGACATAAGCATAATTAACTACTTATATTTGAATGAACGATCATATTGCAATTCCGATAAATGCTGGAGCAGATACATACAGATGACAAATGCGATTGTGAACATTCCTCCCGTTGTGGCGCCATTTAGAGCCCGTATCAAACAATATAAGACGAAATTAGGTGCCCACGCTAACGCCATTCCACCGGCGATATTCACAGTGAGCGAGATGAAGAACGTCAATTTCCTTCCAATTCTGAAAACGAAAGAAGAATCATGCACAAGACGTATTGAACGTAAAAGCTAATTATTATATACACCTATTAGTTTGTATCGTAGTTATAAGTCAATGAGATTTACGGACGAAGGCTTTATTTACATAATGATGCTCCACACTCAGACAAAGGCTGTAAAACTTGCCGCGTAAACTTAGGCAAGTGGCTTAGTTCGAAAATGACTCTGTTTACCCAGCAGAGAATGGATACCCGGAAGGATGAGATGGTCATGATAATGGTAGCCTTGTAGCGCATGGACGGCAGCATGGGTTGAATACTCCCCAAGGTGCTGAGAAGGAATACTGATCCATTGACCTGGGATAATACTGTCGCGCTTTGAGCATGCCTTAGAGGGTGGATTTGGTGCATTATAAGTAGCCATTAATATTATTATTTGATGGTGTAATAAATATCTACAAATCCGGTGAAAGATACCAAGCCATGAGTAACAACGTGATCATGTATGACGTCACCTGTCTGCAACCATACCCAGCAGAAACACACCGAGCAGGACCCCAGCAGTGAAGATCATCTGAGCGTGTGACGTCATCAAAGCAGACTCGCACACCATGTCCATCTACGACATTATTGAATTGAACTCTCACGTATAGTCAGTAATAGTGGTACATGCAAGAGTGACATGAAAACCACTTCCACAACATACTCATTACGTAGCAGGTGTTACATATCAGAAAACAATATGTTAATATTTATATATTTGTATTTTGTATTGCTATATGACCAACAAATAAAGAGCCTACATACGATACGAGTTATGCAATGCTATAAACGTATGACACAAAACCACGGGTATTTGCTATATACATGAATGTCATCATGGTATGGCATAAAACCACGACATACCTGCTATATAGTGTAATCGTATAATGGTATAACATACGAAATACGTGTTGTGTAATGCTATAATAATATCATATACCCACGAAACAAGTGTTATGTAATGTAATGCTGTAATGGTATGACATAAAACCATGATATACGTTATGTATTGCTGTAATGATATGACATAGATTCATGATATGCGTATTGTGTAATGATATAATGGATAAACCATGTGTGACATGACAAAATTGGGAGAGAGAAAATAGGAGACAACGGAACGAAGCCGATTTAACGATTTCTGGCCCCGTTTTTATCAAACTGTAAACATCTATAAGTACCTATTCAAGGTATATAGAACCAAGTACCAGCTGAACCTGACCTACAATCAGATATCACATTCAACACGACATTTGAGGCTACATCTACTGATGATAACGTTTCCATACACTGACATCTGACAGATAACCTAATTCTGTAAATAATAATATTGATGGTACGAAAGTCAAACATACTTCGGTAACTGCCGAATTCTGAATAATAGCTTTTGAGTACACCCATTTCTGGCAAGGAACAATTGTCCTGTTGTCAGGGTACTGGCTGCCCGTGGTATTGGACATCTGGTATGTGTGACACTTATCATACACCTGGTGCTCATCACCGTCATCGTAGGGTATGGTCAGGTTGACGATGCTACTATGGGCAGCAGACTGTATCTCGTAGGTGTCATTACCATACCCAGGTATGGCACACCTGAGGGAAGGGGAAAGAAAGACAAATAAACAAATATACATGCAATACAGATACTGGCATTATTATATTAAAAGCAAGACATAGGTTCGATTCCGTTGATTTACAATGGCAAAGTCTAACGAAATGCCGTTTGGGACTTCATTGTTTTAAACTGAACTGAACTTTATATCTCCGCAGTCGTGGGATACGACACATGGCGTCAATTAAATAATCTGTTGTTAATCTGACATGGCTAGCGGCCCAAAATACATAACGGATTGGCAATTGAACGCACATGCATGGTGACATTTAGAATTCGTGATATTACGTAGAAGATTGTCCACGTGCAAGGACCTTATACCATCGAATAAATGCAATGGTGCTTGCGGCTCATTCCACTTTTTATTTTGCACAAAGAAATATATCATGAGGAATTAAACTTTCTTGTGCGTTAATATTTGCTTGGCCTCGATATTGTGTAACTGCAACCATCCCTGTGTGCAGAAAGGGTATTAAGAATTGTAGTGTATATGTTTGTGTGCATTATATTTTGTACGACACGTTCGGTACTATTTCACCCACATATACAAGGCTGGTGAGATAGAAAATGAATGTACGTTTTAAGAATGTTTGCACGCAGAAATAGATGGATCGCTGAATTTGATGTGCATATGTATGGAAGTTTGTGATAGAAAGGAGACAATGCAATCGAGGGAACTTGAGTTACCGTGTCTGTGTTTTTATGGGTATTTATACATGGAGGTGGAGCTACACTGTAGTTTGTAGAAAAGAACGTACCAGTCCTATCTGGATGTTTATATATAGAGGAATGGACGACTTTTGAATATAAACTATATATCTGTGTTTAGGTGGATATAAACATACAAACAGGTAGATTGGGGGAGATAACGTACCTGTGAGCTGGTGTTTGTTGCAGGAACACAGACAATACAGAACGGATTCCAATTGGTATTGAAGCGATGCTCAACAACAAAAACACAATTTTCTGGTAACGACCAAATTCTCCCAAATGAGTTACAATCTCGTCGAAATTCATCTCAACAAAATATTGGACCCTTGCACAGCTGCAGAGTAGTGATCAGGAATAGCGCTGTCTTCAAGTATGTTCAATGTCATATACTCAGGTGAGCAAACACATTCGTTCGTTATCTCTTTCACTGGCTTACACCGCTAACAATACGTCATAGCAGAGATCAGAGAAACAGAAAGAGAGAACGATGGAGGAAGGACGGGAGAGAGAGAGAGAGTAAAAGAAAAATGCGTATTGAAGGCATTATATTTAGTACTACGGCCTACTACTGTTGTATTAACACAAGCATGTCATTTGTAATGACGAGAGCAGGGTCCAACTCTTGCTGAGTCATGTCAATACTTCATCCAGCGTGATTCCAGACTGTTGTATGTCGAGTTTACAAAGCAAAATAGTTCTGTTCCTATTCGCACAAGATATTTGGTCTTTTCCGAAATGGATTGAATCCCTGTATGCTATGCAAACATTAAATGCATATTATTTGCTGTTTCCATTGCTACTGGTATTTTATTCCCTATGCGATCACTTTCCAACGTGGATTTGGCTCAACATTATTATTATTATTATTATTACTATTATGATTATGATTGCATAGTGGCATATGTGGCTAATTAGTATATTGTTTGTACGTACCAACAAGGACAAATCGACATATGGATGATGTTCTTTTTTTAATATTCATATTTATTATGCACACACATATTCCGACCTCTAATATAAATAAACATTACAATCTGAATGTACTGAAACACCTTTGTAACTTTCATTGTATGTACAAGTGCAAAATAAATGTTATTCGTGTGGTTTAATTACCACTACAGCTACTAAACAATAACATGCCAGCGCCACGAACAATGATAAATACGTGTTTATGTAAAAGTTAATTTGGTTTTAAAATAAGATACGAATTTTATGAACTACCATCTCGATCTGCATCTTGATGTATACATAACAGTGACAAATATTACATCTACACATACATTGAAATATTGTGGGCTATAGTCCGAGAGCCAGAGGGGCTAAAAATGAAGTTGACCCCACAAGGCGTGTGTATATACCCCCGTCACACCAGGCCCCGATCTCACTACGCTCGCACTACGCACTAAGAGCGTGGTGGAAACGCATATGACGCAGTATGAACGTTTATGGACGTACTGCGATCGCGATCGAGCGCGGTGCAGTCACTATGAGCGTGGAGAGCGTGGCCAAAATTTGAGCATGTTCAAAACAATCTTGCAATCAAAATTGCTAATACAATGGCACTATTTTCATGATTAACTTTCTGCGGCAATTATAACCCACTGACGTTCAATACGTACACGCATATGGGGAATACATGACACTTAGGTGCCATGGGGTACACACGTTAGTAGAGCGTGCACTTACTGTCGCCGATTTTACAAGTGTTTGGTATGGATTCGGGGGAATACTATCGATAATACTTGTCAGCTGCTTAGATATATTACAGATATAGATACGATATAGACTCTCAGTGTCATCGACGCGGGAGGCCAGCATTGTCTCCAATCTGAGTTGTATGTTCATGATAACCACCAAGATAAAACTTATACATAACAATCGGAAAACTCATAAATTATCATATCGGCCTCAATGAACAAATAAACCAGGACACTCTTTTATGAAGCTGTTGCATCCAATGAGAGACCTGGGTATCGTTCCACGAAGCTTTCATATCCTTCATGAGCTCATAGTGCTTGCGGAAGTGAAGTGGCACGTACAAGAGATCGCTACGACTACGAGAGATACGAGAGCATAAAAAAAAGATACCCATTTATGTCTCTTGTACCTTTTTTTCCTTTTCAATTTGGGTTTAGAGCCGCTTTAAATATTCTTTCACTTATATCACGGTTTGTCAGTTTAGGGCAGGAGGAAACCCGGAACATTCGTAGTGCAGAATGTTGCAGTGAACCTACGAGCATCGGCTGGTACTGACAAGACCAAGGATGATTACTGCATTGCCACTCTACAGACAACGCATCCTATCAATATTGCGTAGGAAAGGTAGCTTTCGCGAATTTGATGCCGGGATTTAAACCTGGAACCTTTGGCTTCGAAGTCCAACGTTCTACCACTGCGCTAGCATCTGCTCTTGTATCTACCTTTCACGCTGAACATTACGAGACCGCTATCTTCACTTTGTGGATACGAGAGCTTCACGATATGGTTCCCAGGATAGACCAGGCAGGGTAGATGTTCAACGGTGGTTTCATGGTAATACATAATAAATAGTTCCTGTTTACATATAGATGTCCCTGAAACATCTGTCCCAAATGCCATTGTTCATTATTTTGGGACGTCTTACCCTCATGCTCAACTACAGGGAACCCTTTCACGAAGCCCTCCAATCCGCGACGAAGCCATAACCCTCTCATAACCCTCCGAAATTACGAAACATTTTGAGTACGATTTCATGCTTAAGCTCAAATGTAATATGACGCATTTGTGAACAACACCTCTAGTCGAGCATGAGTTTGTACTCGAACGGGTTTCGTAATCTCGGGGCACGATCGCTATATACGAGCACGTACACTGCTAGGGTTATGGTCGCCTTGTAACGTTAAAATGAATTCCCCCAAGACCACCGACGGTGGTACACGAGAGCTTCGTGAAAGATTGTCCACATCCCAGCTATATCGTTGCTCCTGTTCATGATTGTCCAGTCCTCCAAGTCTTCTTTGGTGAATACCTGGAAAATACACTATAGAAGAAGAAGATATCCAACTAAATATATATACATATACTGGACAAAAAAATAAACTTGATTTTATTACAGAGTAACCCACAAGAACTAACAGCATATTAAAATATATGTATTGGTAAAGTATGTCTAGCCCATGGTGGCATGTCTGTTCAAGCAATTAATACTCGGTTATCATAAACGGTGCGCATGCATGTCATACAGAAAAACATAGACAAATCTGCAGAAAACAAACATTGACTGTCGTTTATCGGACGGGGACGCGCCATGCGCAGGTTGGAAGCTGCACAAGCCGTACCGGAAGTGGTGCGTGTGTTTGGATGCAGCCAACAGGCGATACAGAGTCCATGCAGTCTAATGATTGTACTCGGCTTAGAACCAACCGTAGATCGTCCACGACCAGGAGCAACTCGAGTGACGTCACGTATGGATGATGGACACAATACGGTTACGTCATTTGTTCAAGTCGCTGTCATCGTCCAATCATCGTCTCTCGAATTGTTAAAGGGTTGGGTCACTCCTCAAATAATTCTGAATCTGTCGCACTCTGCATGTCTTGCTAGACGCCCCGAGACCTAGGTTCAGTTTTGACGTAAATTCACCGTAAAATATAGAAAGTAATTGTCCAAATAAAGTGATGAGAAACAATGCGGTTTGCTGTGGCGTCAATTAAGCTACAACAATTGGCATAACAAAAAACTACAGTTCGTTATTTTCTTTAAATCCATTTCAAAGTCTGATTTAGTTTATATGTTGGTTCAATATACATATGGGCTGAACCATATGTAAGTATTATACTAGCGCTTCTTTTGAACGAACTCTGTTAGGGGCATCGCTTTCAATGGTAAAGTCAATTTTGAACATCATTTAGTTTCTTTATTCAAAGAGGCAAGATCATACTTGCATAAGGAATAATGGTCACTATCTGGGTTATTGCATATTCTGAAAGAATAATCTTTCCCCGACATGTGAGATTGCTTTCAGATTTTTTAGTCATCGAGAAATATATTTATGTCCTATCCAAAGACACCTATTCCCCAAAAGGGGGGCCGCGTCGGAAATTGTGACGTCACAGGTTTATGTGTACACAGATCCCCCTGACAGAAACCAATATATGCATTCACATTGGTAGTGTTGTTTTTTCTACCAGCTGGTTAAATTACCGCGTAAGAACAACAATTGAGCTCACGATACATTACAATGTCTCTCTGGTTAATCTATCGACAAGTGGATGTTGATCCGTGACAGAGAATAATATTGACAGCAGTGACTTTCTATCTCGGTGTTTGATGTGAGACGTTGTCGTTGATCTCTTGATCAACATGTGAATGATGAAACAAAGGACATCTTACCACTCCTAGTTTGGGTTGTATCTGTGATAGGGCAATATACAGGGCTTAAGCGGTTCCATAAACAGACCCGACACTCGCCTAAGCTGGACTGCCTCGGATTCGAGATTATCTTCTCCGACGTCCGCGCGAAGTCTATATTTAGAACAGAGCACTGTTGGGAAAGACGTCCTTTGCATTGGCGATATAGTGGCTTACAGTTTGGATAGATTTCTTTTCATATATTTTATTAACTATTAATATTATTTCGAAAAATACAAAAATAAAAATACATATATATAATACTTGCAAGTATGATCTTGCCTCTTTAAGAAGGAGATTTTAATATATTATTATTCCATCCAATGCAGCTTCTTCATTATCACAAATCTGCCGACACATCCTACAGTAGAATTACCCACAACTTACCCACGAAAATGGGAGTACAGTACCACAATTGAATTTATTGCATTTGCTACTAACTGTGAAAGAAATGATTTTACGAATGCGTGGGAAATAAGGATTCCCTCCCTTAGACTGGGTTTCCAATTACATTGAAGTCAAGCTGCACTGACAAGTGTATAAAAATACCACGTGCAACAGAAACAAGCGACTGGGTCTCTAAGAACTGGCTCGTTTTGAACATACATTTTTCTTACCTCCATATCAGAATGTTAAGATCTGATTACATCTGAACTGCATTACTGAGCGGGAGTATAAATATCTTATACCCCGCTATGGCTACGAGCGGCATGCTTTTTGCGTGTCGATAAAACTCGATCCATCTCCGGCGACATTTGCATGTTCAGCTATGCATACTGTGTCCACTGTTCAGCTACTAGTATGCAAAGACTGACAGATAGACACTATCTTATTAACGTCATCGTGTCTTTCAGAGCATACAATTAAACTTATCTTTAACATGTCGACACGATTAATTTGTTGTAGCAGTATCACTCGGGGAATATATTCGGTATCGTCCCATTCATTAAAATAATCTATATATGCATATTACAACGACTATAAAACACTAAACCGAGTACAACACATTAAAATACTTGTTAATGGTATGTGGCACATACCTTCACGGATATATTCAACTATTGTGAATTAATGCAATGCACCTTGAAGTTGTGTGTCGTTTCATTTTTAATTGTATCTGTAAAAAGAAAACATACATTTTATACCATGTTCTTCAAATCACAACGTCGTACTATAAGTAGTCTATACAGTACCATCCATGTACATCTAGACGACATTGTCACTTAGGCCATAGCTGTTTCCCTGTTTTATGGAACCGTCGACCCGACGTTTTCCACTTTGGAAGGTAAACATTATTATTTTTTAAATTATATTCCGTCTTTTAAAATTATCATACTAAATGGGGAAGGGAAAGGTCTATAGCCCATCATTGAACATGAACAAAGACTAACAGGCAATGGTGGTGAAGCAAATTTGATTATTGACTGGTTAATATGTAATAACAATTACTGCTAGTGACAAGCATTCAAATCTAAACTACGTGTGTGTCGTGGTGTTTATAACAATTACTGACAATTATGTTGATCATTTATATTTGTGTTCTGTCAACCGACTAGTCATAGTCTCCAATTATTTTTGTTTGTATATTGGACCCGACCGACTGGCCAAAATATCGAATTATATTTAGTATTAGTTTCGACCGCCCAAGCCAAAATGACCATAGAATAATCCGTAAACCAGGGAATCAAATAACCATTTTATTCAAATCAGAATTGTAGTGACGATTCGTTGAATGACTATTTGATAGTTTATGATAACTGTATGCATTTCTGTAATATATATATATATATATATATATATATATTTATTTACACACACACACACATACACACATGCACACGCACACGCACACACGCACACGCAAAATACATTTAGGTAATCAATGCCATATTTAATGCACAACAGAGAATGAACATAGATAAAACTAAAGTTAATGTACTGATAATCAGTGTTAATTCATGCTCCCATTGTTTCTACACACATGTATACGCATCAAAATACACTTTGGTAATCAATGCCATATTTAATGCACAACAGAGAATGAACATAGATAAAACTAAAGTTAATGTACTGATAATCAGCGTTAATTCATGCTCCCATTGTTTCTACTCCTTCTTAGCTTCTATCCACCACATATTACGTGATGCTAGAGTACCTAGACTTATTTAATGTAGTATTATTGAATATTATTACCGTAAATAATACATACGTTTTTAAATAAGAGCCGAGGTAACATTCAAAGAACTACATTCAGGTATTTACCATTTAACATTGCTACCATAGGAGACTATCTCAACATGTATATAGCATACCTACGTTATTGAGATATTGAGGTAACTAAGTGTTCTTTAAAGAAATCACTACTATGCTCTATTTTGAGAAATGCATTAAAATAAACATGTCCCGTATATATTCAAACAGACGCATCATTGAGGTAAGTACTAGTATATGCTACGCTGTGAACATACTGTCAACTGTCAACCTGAGTCTGTGAAAGTGCACATGCTTATCTATGCACAAATACAAAACAATCCCAAAAAAATTGTTATCCGTGATGTTACTAGTATATAAATAACAAGGAAAATATTATACTCAACTAGCGCTCGTCATGCTGTATAACCTGCATATTGTGTGCATATTAATGTGCGCGGGGGTTGAACAATGAATTTCCTGTCACTGTTAAAACTATTTCCATAAATATCCACGTCCTTGCTTGGAAAATGTTGTAAACATTATTGTACAAACATTATTGTGTTCTCACCAATTATAAAATTACACTTTTATATACTTTCAACAATTTTCTATTTGTTAAAACAACATTTTTAGATATTGCATAACCGATAGATAGTCTAAGTTAAGGCTAATCAAATTAGGTTTTGATTCAAATTTAATCCTAATTAAATTTCGAGGAGACGACACATTCCCTTGCAATACAATTGCAACTGCCCTGTGGAATGTTATCATGCTTTCTTAGTATTAAAAGTCGCATATAATTGTGTAGGTTAGATGCACTACATATGGTACGTATATAAAGCCGAAGGTAATTGCAAGTACAAGTCAGTATTTTATTATATAATTACTCAACCATGCCTATGACCATACAAGAAGAACACTTTCAGCTTTATTGCTGAATATAGTTAATTACATAATCTGTCTAAAGGAAGCGTTACTTAATTGGTTCTAAATGGTGCTATATGCTTGTAATTCATGTTGTAGAGGTATCCTAATTATGACATATGTAGACTTATATATGAACGAACTGTTGTCACTTTACAACCTGCTCAGGTCCAAGCATGTTTTTTTCACAGGTCGTCCTAACATCCGTGTAACTGTTATATTTAATCTTCATGATGATGTAATATTTACACTAGTGTTGTGAGAACTAGTTGAATGAATGTATTACCTGTTGACACGAATAGTGATTTATTTATGATTGATGGTATGTCAATTCCGACTAGTTTTCCTATATTATTTTGTAATTCTTAATATGTCAAATTTAATCGTTCTCTGCAGTTGAAACTTTGAAAGCAAAAACAGACGTTTATGAATAGCAGTATAGTACTAGCCAATATCCATCTTCCAAGTACCAGATAGTGTATACCAAACACATCTCTCCATATTTCCTTCCACATCAACAAGACCAATTTTATTATTCCATAGCAATTTATATGGTTATGTTACCGTTACGCTGTATAATTTTCGTATTTATTACAATTTCCAAAATTACATTGCATTTCATACATGTACAAGTATATCGTGAGGACATGCAATCTTCATTATAATTGCGATATTCATTGACATATTATAGAACACAGGGGCGCGAAGGCGATAATCAAATAAATATTTTATGAGGCAATGTTACTCTTTGACCTAAAAAAACCCTGAGTCGTGTGTCGCCGGGAGTGAAAATGTCATCTTAAAACAGGACACTTGTGTACGTAGTCAGACGAGAGGGTGACCTCTTCATTGTGGCCGACACGCGACGTATATTAATACATTCTGCTCCAACTCCCCATGTCTATTGAGGGTTATTATTTGTTTGTTTGCATAACCGCTATAATTAAAATATGTTTACGTTCTGGAAGATAATTATGGAGATAGAGAAAAGTAAAAATATATATACTCTTTTGAACAATTATATCACTACAATTTGGACAATTATATTAATCAAATACCGGTTGTGTAAAGGCATTCATTGGTGCTATATTAAATTGGAGATCAATACATTAGGATACAAGAACAATTTAGTATTTGCTTAAATCAAAATATATAATATGCATAATGGTTATTTTATTTGTAGTATGTACACAACTATTTAATATTCAGTTAACAGGAAACTTCAATATTAAAACGGCTTTATGCTATTATCAACAAGCTGTAGACATTGAAAACAATCCAAGTACAGTATTACATTGTCCGTGCGTTAGACGATCAATAAATAACTTCAATTTTCTATATCATGACCTTCATCAAAATCGTTATTATGAGCAAATTCCAAATGTCTTCTGTGAAATGAATTCGTGATATAGATTTTGGGAAAATCTGGTTGACATCTTTGATTCATCTCAATTACTCTGGAATATGGGTTATTGTAATATTTAATCAGTAACTGATGTACAAAGAATGGTTATTGGCGTCTACTGGCAATCATACCATATTAGCATTATTTCCGTTTGATTAGATGAGCTATTTTTTTTTATTGTGAAAGAACAGTTCAACCTTTCAACAGTAGAGAACCGCAGGATAACATCATTCTAATATAACTTGGAATTTTGACCTGGTTTCACTAACTGGACGTACTGTAGTCTGGGTGTAAATACGGAATTACGCCATTAGTTCACTATAGTAGGAAATGACGAAAATCTCGAAGTACGATTAGTATACCAATTATAAGTACGACTCTTTCCTGAAACGCATGGCAAAAGCCCTGGCTATTTCTCCCCGAAACGGCAACCTCAACTCCAACCTCGGCGGTGATGTAGTCTCTGGCTAGAGGTACGGCATTTCCTACAGGAGGGCCCTTGCTGCGAGCTTACGAAACGTTTTGAGTATGATTTCATTTCCAAGTTCAAATTGTTTTATGGGGATTTGTGAAAAAAAAATTGAGGAGCATAAAATCGTGCTCAAAACAGTTTCGTAATCTCGGGGCAAGATCTGTAAAACGTTCCGTAATCTTGATATAACTTCCCTTAGAGGGATGGGAACAGATGGCTTGAACTGAAGCGTAGCTGCGAACCTGAAACAAGCTCTCGGGTTGTAGGTGTTTGTGTGGTCCTAGGGACACGAGGCAGATCAGGTTTCGAGCTGTGTACATACCATACAATAACACTAGCGTACATTAACCCAGTGTCTGTTCAAGACTCCCAGCAATATGTCATCTGAACATCGCTTGGAACACTATGCACCTTTAATACTCATAATTGGCCAACTTGGATCCGTTGCGTCGATTAATGACCCGATTATATCGCAGTCAAATTGAATGCACGTGCCATGAGGGATCTCGCGATACTTGGTCTAAGCAGAGCTGTTCAGCCGCAAACACGTATTTGTAACGACGACACCCTTTTGGTTAGGGAGAGTTTCATACGGGTAGCTAAGTTGTCCCGACCATTGTGGATTGATTCCCGAAGCGTGTCTAAACCAAAATATCACCGCGCCTCCGAACACCCTCGAAGCATCAGTTTTCGCCTCTTTAAGTTATATAAAGGCAGTTGTGTATGATATAGGTACTAGATTGTTCAAACAGCCAATGGGTGTCTGGATGGCGCGACAATTATGTTTTTGTCTAAACACGGTATGCAACTTGACTACCTTCAAACACATTTTGATCGATGATACTATTCCTTTTCTTTCAAACCGGATCCTGAAAATAGGTCTGATCTCCTTTCTAAACATTGATATTGGCTGCGTAGGTCTAGGATCATGTATTATGATTGTTGCTTATATACTCGCTCTGGCTGCTTAATTTCTTCTCTCTTCTTTTATTAGCAGGGCAGGAATTAGTCTTTGATATTCGATATGTGTTGGACAGTGTGAAACCCGGCGGTAGTGTTTGCTATAATATCTCCATGAGACGAAACTAAATTGAAAAGTGTGCTCACTTTTCCAATATCGCTGTTTATTAAGACATTACTATGATGATACCAAGTATGTGTTATCTTCACAGTCAGGGTACGATGCAAGTAATATGTAGAAACCAAGTTTGCCTCAGTGTATTCGACATTGAACTAGTGCCTATGCAGCTATTCGTGTTCATGCCATGCCATTCTTTGGGAACGCAAGTATACAATGAGAATCAACTGGCTCATCCACTATATCTGTACACTTGGTCAGTGGTCAGTTAAGCATTTTATAACTTTAAAATGTAAACGCATTCCTCTCTCTTTCTTTCTCTCTCTCTCCCCCCTCTCTCTCTCTCTCTCTCTCTCTCTCTCACACACACACACACAGTTGCGGTCGTGCGTGCGTTATAAATAGAGAAGTTTGTTAGACTATATTACATTTTACAACATTTATGATGGACCACAAAAACGATATTAGCATCTGATATGCTGTCGCCATGAATTAATTCTCGGAGGACCCTTCGTGAGTCCAGTATTTGATATTCATTTGTCAAATATACAAGAAATTCCACGCTTTGTTTGCCAAGAACCATGCTGCTTTGAGAATTAAGGTCGAAAGTCAGCCAGTTTAATGTCAATATTGCTGATTCTGTCGAAATATGTTCCCAAACTGAATTACAATGCCAACTTCTAGAAATCGTGGGAACATTACACTGGAGCACCTAACAGAATTAGCTGTCGATGACTGATCAGCCTGTGGAACATTTTCATATTTATGATTGCGAACCTTTTGCACCTTTGCAGCAAATTCGAGCGATCAGTATCATTACAAATGTTGAAAACTTGCACTTTGGTCATCTCTGGAGTTGTGAATCTGTACCTCGGGGAAAAGGCAAGGTCAAGGTCAGGCACTGGTAGTAAAATAACGAAGATCGAGTTACGGTCGCAGACCAAATCGAATAAGTTGTAGGGAGAGCGGTATTTGCTCGACGTGCAAAACTCGGAAAGCAGACCGACTTTTCCTCTTGTCCCTAATTAAACGCCATCCTTTGACGGCACGACTTTACTGTAACACTAACTGCAACTGTCCTGTCTAGCTAATCGTACCGACTCCCAGGGGCGAGCGAATGGGAGAAAGGGGGGGGGGGGTCCCCCTCCGCGTGCCACAACGCTGGAGACACGGGGATGCGAGTGGCGCGGGTAGATTGCATTAATTCCATCATTACGGTCGGCCCCGAAAAATTACTGTCATTCAATCGGAAACGATCGGCTCAAGAACAACCATCTTGGCAGGTTGTATTGCGTACTACAGCATTCGTCCACAATTTTACTTCACCTATAACTATCTTAGACCCGGGCCTGGCTCCAAGTGGCTAGCGTAAACGACCCCGCGAATGACGGGAATATTATGGGTGAAAGAAAATTCACCCTCCCCTTTGATACATTTAGCGTATAAATGTTTCCCCCTTCCCATTCCCGCTCAAAGACTTAAGTCGTATCCAGGACTGCTTATCTGACAAACATCAACACTAAAACGCCACTTTACTACCTCGGGAGGTTTTTACGACCACCTCTAAAGCGATAGTTGCGTTGAGGTTTGACGTTGGAAAAATGAAATATGATGAAGCTATAACTGGACGTCATTAATGGGTTAGAAACGAGAGCTATAAAGCATTTACAGAAACCGCGACTGTCCGTCAACGAGCAAGGGAGCTGCGGGGAAATTAGTAGAGATTTACAAACGGAATACACCGTGCGGCCAGATTTTCACACGTTTATAACATTAGCAGAAACAATCTCTTTTATCGACCTGAATTATTTTGAAGGTTGTATATCCCCCACCAAAATACTGATCATTATCACAGGTAAAGATAAAAAAAATAGTGATATAAGTATATATAACAAACGCCGACGTCATCTTTGAAAGCATACACACTTAATTCGCAACGTCACATAAACTATTTAAATAAGGTATAACGTCATATCGCAGTGCTTAAAACGTTAATCGTCATATGACTATATCAGGCAAGCAAGACATATATTTTATTTCAATTCGGTATCATTGTACAAAGTTAATGAACATTTTCTAAATGCATCCACAAAATGATTACAAGAAAAATGCATCCGCAAACGAGTAAAAGGTACTAGCCATTATCCCGGCAGTCAGAGTTCATACGGCATGAAGTACACTATATAGTAACTATGTCAGTTTGGATTTGACATACTTCTATGTTTATAGTCTATTAGGACGTATACTTTATATTACATTTCTGATGGATGGAAATACTGAACGATTAGAGTGACAAAAATCGCCGATGTTTAGGAAGAAGTGTCGCCAAGTATAACCCAGTTCTAGGAAATAACAGTAGTCAGACAATGATCGGCCAGTAATTTACTTGATTATCCAGAACACGGACGCACACGGGACTGTGCCGCAATCTTCAATGAGGGGTGAGGGGATAGGGAACTATGATTGGGGAATTACTCCCTAGCCCTATAATCAACCAAACAAATCTTACTATTGAGGTAAAATATTCTTAGTATTGAGGTAATCATAGTAATGAGCCATCAGTTCTGTACTGGTTCATTTTATGAACACATCAATGATGTCCCGTTACAACCCCTAGAAAGTACATGCACGCTGTGGTCTAACATTGAAATTGTATAGCACAGATTATCAAAGTTCGGCAATACATGTACATGCAATGCTTTTGAATATCTGAATACATCGTGAACACTGAGCTCAGCAGAAGAAACAACGTACACGTATATAACATGCAACTGTATCAGTTATGTCATTCCTCTGCTGTGTTTCACGAAATGGTTGTACGGATAGGCCGAGCGTAAATAAAGGGCTATGTCATTTCCTGCTATAACAAAAGCATGGCGTACCCCAGATTTACGCCAGGACTACTGTGCGACCCTTTTTGAAAATCAGATATTAACACTATTTCCATATTGCTACTGTTATCAATAAATGTTGCATGTCCATTTTCTGACTGTTGAAAGTTAATTCAATATTTTATATATGCAATCGAATATGTACACGTACATGTATGTTTTATTACTCATGAAAAAATATACATGTTTATTTGACACGTGATTTTTAGTGTACTTATTGCGATACATTTGAAAATATTTTCTTTATAATGAATCGAGAGTTATTTCAATGTTCATGCTATATAAGAGAGAAACATGTTCTTATTATATTTTTAAATCGTCTACAGATTAATAATTCGTAATCTAGCAAACAAACCACAGGGCGTTTAAGGAGAGAGCGACTCCAACAAAGGGACTAGAGGCATCAGTTTCACAGGACAAGCAGATGTAGAAATCGCAAAATGAGGGACTAATATGTCTCCACGTGCCATTCTGCTTTTAAATTGGCCGTGTTTTGTCTTGAAAACCCGAAATAACACACCACCATCTCAAATTGCCCCTTTTTGTCAGAAGAGCTGCGACCCTTGGCCCGAGATGTTTTAATCTGTCGATTAAGGATATTTTGCGTGTTTAGAAAGAGGACTTTAAGGGAAACGTAGCACAAGAGATGTTTATTTATCGTGTGGTGCGTCAATCTATTAGGAATAGGTCCCGTACCGCAGCAAATGCATAAATGCTCGTGCGCATTTCCCGGTCACGTTCTCGCGAGACGTCGGCGTGAATCACGTGATTTCTTGGCTCGTGCCGTCCAAAACGGCAGGAAGACAAAGAAAGTTATGGTTAACCACCACACGCAAACTTTGTATTTTAATCCATTTCGGAAGAGTGTTTGATGATGAACTTGCAATGTTATTCCCGCTATGATTGCTGCTGTTAATCAGATGTGAGAAATGCTGGGTAAAACTGCTCATATAGAGATGACTTGCCACTTCGTTTACCAAGAAAAGGATATTACTCTGACAGGTCCACGAACCTTTGCCCAATGGAGCGAGCAGAATTTCATGTTGAAATATTTATGCGATTTACATCTTAAGCAATCCATGATGTGCCCAAATAAAGATATGACAATATCTAAGTACTCAAACTTTACATCGAGTTCTAGAGAAAATCTGCTGTAATTGTATAGTCTATGCTAATTCAACGGAAACACACATATTGAAAGTTATGAAAACTTCTTCTATAATTCCAAGATTCGATCTAGAAACAAAGGGACGCTTTTCACAGGAACTACTTACTCCTGCTGTCACCACCTGCTCTTGGTGTATCATTCCGCCGTGACAAAATACACATCCAGACCCCGCCGTGCAATACTGCCCAGTAGGAGTCCTTTATTACGATAAGCTTTTGTTTAAATCTTATGTTCTGGCTGTCTGTGCTGTAAGGCTGAAAACATGATGCCAGAATTATTACGGGGAACGGAAGCCACCAGATCTCGTAACGTCACGCCTGGTCTCGGGAATAAACAATAACTGATTATAATTCGTGACCAAACCCATCGCTTGGTAAATACGCGATACAACCGACATAATCATACCGTGCTTAGGTAAATATTTTGATTTAGATATTAGACAAAGGTTGAACAAAATGGTTTAGGACTTCAGCCGAGATTTGAAATACGGACGAGTGATTTGGCAGAGAAACACCTGCTGGGATGGGGGGCTACGTAACACGAAGAACCTGCTGAATACGTAGTTTTTCCCGATAGTCACGTGATGAGTTATCAGATTTAAGATTTCTTTATATCTGTACAAAACAATATCGGTGGTACAAGAGCACAACACACACACACGCGCACACACACACACACACACACACACACACACACACACACACACACATACACACATACACACACACACAACCACATATACACAATAGAATTACAAACAGTACTATTATATTTATTTATATATATTGTCATCAAGTACAATACGACTACATTCTAACATAATGAATACAAACAATTGTACCAGTAATTACATTTATTAGTATATAAATTAACTTTCAATGGATTAGCATAGTTCTAAAACTTCATCGTTTCAAAGTAGCGACTTCTGATAATTTCAACATTTTCCTTCCCTTTTTCAATTCTCATATGCAGTCCATATTACAATACCCTTATCATAGTTCTAATATTGAATACATTTTCTCTGTCTGGTTTGGCTAGATAAGTATGGCGTTGTATTTAACACGTGCCATGATTTTCAAAACACTCAGCTAACGGCATGGCACTTTTTGTGTAGATGACAAATGTGGGAAGTTTGTATGATACAATTCACATCTTGGTCCAACGTCGACATTTCTATAAGGGAAGCAATGGTCCACATACGTTGATACTTCGTCATTCAATAATGTGGATTACATATACCGACGTGCTTAAAGAAAACCAATCGGTAAAACTGGTTTGAGTACCGGTAACAATTTCCAGACCTACTCAAATCTGGATACCTATAGGTTCTTTAATAACTATATTTAGATTTAATATTGATGGGTCTGTATACATCCTATCATTGAAACCAAGACTAAACAGTCTCATAACTATCCAGCACTTTAGAGGATAGATACCATACAGGGAACATCAATCTTAGTTATGATGACTTGTACGAGAAGCAACGAATTAAATGTGTCGTTATCACAGCCGTTAATTTCGCCACCAATTCCGAACATCAAATCACAGACTGCCAATAGAAACTGGCCGCTGGGAAAACAAATCAAAAGAAAATAGAACATGTACGTTGTGTGACTCGCCCGCAATAGCGGACGAGTTCCACATTTTACTCCGTTGTGAACGAAATATCTATTTGTCTAAATATACAAATTGGAATAATTTATCAACCTTAAAACGAATAATGAATTCAAGAAAAATATCCGAGTT
>JAUTBT010081450.1:0-12846 GCA_032361225.1 Lepetodrilus schrolli | reverse complement strand
ATACTATTGTCTAATCAAAACATGCACTAATATAATCAGTTATTGGAAATATTGATAATAATCGAGCTAGGGTATCACGTGACAGATGTAGTTCTAATATGGCAGCGACTGTAAGATTGCCGAGAGGACTGTGAGCCAGTCCCGTAGGTTAGCCGAGTGACAGGTGGACATGTATGTACTTGGGGAAAGAACGAAAAGAGACGACTGACATCGTCAGTAACTATCTTCAAATCAACATACATATGTTTAAATTTTGATCAGAGGTGATATAGGATCTACATAAGTAAGAATTGCCTCGAGGGAATTTTCTGTTTGTTTTTTGTTTGTTTTTGAATTGGGATATAGAGCCGCTTTCAAGATTCTTCCACTTATATCACGGCCTGTCAGTTTAGGGCAGGAGGAAACCGCAACATCCGTAGTGCTGAATGTTGCAGTAAACCTGCCAGCATCGGCTGGTACTGACAAGACCAAGGATGATAACTGCGTTGCCACTCTACAGACAACGCATCATATGCGTCAGAAAGGTAAATTTTGCGAACATTGATGCCGGGCCCCTGGGGCGGGATTTGAACCTGGAACCATTGGGAGGGAATTGGTAAATAGTAATTTAAAATGTTTAGGATTTAATAGATACCTACCATTTTTATAAGACGAGGTGTACGACACGGTGCTTCTAAATGTCCTTTCCTATACCATTGCACAGGTGCCGATTTCACTATCAACATCAACATCAAACACATTAATTTTCACTGGGATCAATACGAAATATACAGGACGATCTACTCTTACATCACCCCCATGCAGCGGAGATTGACGGAACATTTACATGCACGTAGCTGAAAATCGAACTATTTTCCGAAGAAGCAATTCATCAAGAGTGACCATGACGTGGTGGAGTTCCGGTAGATATGTTAATGAGCAGCAAGCAGTAGCTTCACTCGGAGAGATGTTTCGACTGTAACATCATTCTGTATCGTCATTTATACTAGCCGAACCTCCTGCGATACATTAAAGAACCATGACATCCTGTATGTGGCAATATTGTTGGGGCATCTACACAGTATAAGGTCCCGCTCCATCGTATCGCTACGAGAGTCGTTTAATGGCACACGACCTTGGTCTGAAATGTGTCCAACCACTTCAACAGCGTGGATCTAGTGTACGCCA
This sequence comes from Lepetodrilus schrolli, assembly GCA_032361225.1. NCBI lineage: Eukaryota > Metazoa > Mollusca > Gastropoda > Lepetellida > Lepetodrilidae > Lepetodrilus > Lepetodrilus schrolli. Next base: position 11,679 of record JAUTBT010081450.1, on the reverse strand, counting down.
CATTAATATTGAGCCAATGCAATCAGTCCAGGACATCATTGAAATACATTATGGCTCACACACGAGCAATAAGACAATAACAATCCACACACACACACACACACACACACACACACACACACACACACACACACACACACACACACACACACCACACACATATCCAATTCCCCTTTCCTCTCTTCTCCTCCCTTGAAACCCACACCCCTTTCCCCTCCAAAACCTGCTCCCTTCTCCTCACAGACAAACCTCCTCCCCCACCCCCCTACACACCCCCTATCCCCATCCACATACCCGCGTCGGGTGGAAGTTCACAGTTTTACTTTATACACTGTAAGACTGATTGCAATGTTTGGCAGTTGGCTTTGGATGCCAGAAAATCAGTAGAAAGCAGCCGTGTGTAAAATGTCTCTCTCCGTGGTGGCTTCAAACTCTCGCAGGATCTCGTCTATTTCATTGTCCAGGTCGTCCGACGTGTGCAACTGAAACGAACGAACGACAATTGAAACAGACAATCGCAGGACGAATGCAATTGAAATACTAGTACGTGTATCCAGAATAACAGTTCAACTAGATCATCAGAATTTCAGATAGCTCGAAATCCTCTACCATTCGCTGCCGACCAAAAGCTACTTTTTATATGGGCATGGTCTTACTAACATGAACAGTAGCTCATGGTTGGCAGGAAAGGCTAGAGGAATCCCCAGGTACATTTCAAATTGCGGTCGAACAGATCGACCTTTTAATCTACAGATGAAACAGTTTAACAAACAAATAACTGAACGCACGGGCAATCACTTGTTTCTGTGCAGCATGTAAGACTTCCAATGTAGTCATCCAGTACACCTCCATAGAAAAACAATCATTCATGATTGAGTTTTCCCACAATACAACCTCTACATAAGGGTAGCAGAATCATTGTTTCTTTAAATTTAATGTCAAAGTCGATATTACAATCGTATTACTTCGTATCACTGGTGAATATTGGGAGGGGAAAAAAATACAATAAAATAAAATAAAACATGACAAAATAAATAACAAAGAAAACAACTAAAAAACATCAACAAAAACGACGATGCAGAAGTTTACAGAAAATGTCATACAGGACGATCACGCCGGGCATTCGCCGGGATTGACGCCAGTACTTCCGGTACAACCATTTCCTGGATGTCTCTCGGAGGACCTACCAATGTGATGAGATCGCAAATCATGAACGCTCCGATGGTGGCCTCCTCGTGATTGTCCAGGATGTCTATGTTGATTATGTGCACTGCCTGGCCCTCGTCTTTCTGCCTGTTCTCCAAATCTGTGGATGCAACAACGCAATCCTTCACTCAAGCATGAAATGGTGGTAGCACAAGAAAGTTGAAACTAGTACTAGTATGCGTTTAATGTCTAAATGTCTTTCTGACAGTTCTCCGGGGCTTTCTTGTACGATACGGCGTATCTCTAAGGTAACTTTTTATTATATAATTAGCAGTGAAAGACTGAGAAAAGTGATGTCACTGCAGTGTCGAGAACAGTGTTATCATCACTGCAGTGAAAAGAACACATTCCGGTACTACTGAACCCGCTGTGAACCACGATGCCGACTGCCACTCTCGTCAGTTCATCGTACAATTATCTGATCAATTTGATACACCACGTTAAACATTAACGATGTTTCAGAGTTCTACCAATTGTTTGTGTTTGTTGATTAATTGAATATATTCTGTTTTGACTTCTATTTGTCATTAAAACTATTGAAGGCTAGCTCGTCGTTAGGGTCGCCATTTTATTTCAAAACTTTCGAACGTAATGTTACATGCTCAGCATAGAATCCCGTTGTGTGCTGAAAAAGCACGTGGTGGTCTACGATTGTGCACACACACAAAAAACACACAAAAAACGCACATTGTTTATGTATCGTTTTATATAATCTCGACAAATAAAAATGCGCTGGAATCGGTCTAGGGAGAAATCGGTTCGAGAAGCTTTTATCGCAAAGCACGTTCCTGCTTGATTTTGGTTTGAACATATCTGTGGTTTCTGTACGAAGACATTTGCTCAAAGAAATCGTAATGTTAATCACTGGGATAATCACGTTTGGTCTGAACAAAGCTTCGTTCAAATTTAAGACCTTAAAGAAATACTTTCAACAGAAAAGCTACGTTATTTAAGACTTTTCAAGGCTTTGAAAATTGATTATTAAAATTTAAGTCTTTTCAAGGATCCGCGAGAACCCTGCGACACTCGGATTAGTGAGACTGGTTTCCAGTTAAATACGCTGTATACAGTGGCTTGTATATTGCTTGAACTACAGCAACCCCGCTCAACCAGATTCGATAACCTCCAGCTAATTAACATTATAAAAGAAATATACGTTGATGGCTTCTTTGTACTGAGCGTACCAATCTTTACATCAGCGTAGCAAAACTCATCTGAGCGTATCAAATTACGCTCAAAGCGTACCAGTTGGTAGGTCTGTGTAATAGATGTGTCAGTTAATCTCTCTTGCACAAGTTTTTAATCAAAGTGGTGTTATTAAGTTGTGTGACAAGTAGCACAATGCCTAATGTGTCAGTATTCCATTTTATTAGTGATACAAGTCAACAGCTTCTTGAAAAGCCAAATCTCTCTATCATTTATAAAATGGAACGCTGAACCATTAAGCATGGTGCTACTTGTCTGACAACTTAATAACACCAATTTGTGTGAGAGAGACATAGCTTGTCAATCAGCTGTTAACTTATTCCTTCGAATATCCTTGAGCTACCCTCGGGTCCTTTTGATCATACTGGAGATTTGTGGCAACTTTTTTTATGGTCCACCAATCCTTGCAAGAAGAACGATTGCACTTTCGTATATAGCACAAAAGCTAAAAGACCAAACTCTGTTGTGGATTTGACATGAACCCAGTTGAGAAAGTCTACATGTGACGACAGCGTGCATATGGACATGTTGTATAGTTTGCCATGACGTGCTTTGTATTTGGTAGAAATCTCGGTAAATACTTCATAGAGTGGAACAAACAAACAAACAAAAAATTAAACAAAAATACTAATTTCATAACCAAAAACTAAAATTTAGAGATTTTGCATCATTAATAGAGATTATATATAGTTACCACCAAATATTTAGACTAAATATTATTTTATGTAGAGTGGCGAGGTTGGAAAGACAGTACAGTGATGTAGACTGCCAGGCTGTGAAGAAGTGCATCAGCACATTCTAAGCTAGTCGTTTTGCCTGTTCCACCTTTCTGACGTTGTTCCTCTACGTAAAATTATGTGTTAAACAGAATCTTTATTAATTATGCAACATTTCTGAAGTTTGGTTTTTGGTTAGGTTATACAAATTCATGAAATTGGATTTTTTTGCTTGTTTTTCATTCCATGATGTTTTAATTTCAATTGAGGTTTAAAACTACTTTCAAGATTCTTTCACTTATTTCACGACTTCTCCGTTTAGTGCAGCAGGAAACAAACAAAAAACTGTAGCGCTGAATGTTGCCGTAAACCTGTGAGTGAGTGATTATGGAGTTTAACGTCGCTGCGGTAATCTTTCACCCATTTGCGACGATAGTAAACCTGTGAGCACCAGATGGTACTGGCAGACCAGGGATGATAACTGCATTCCAACTCTACACACCGCATAGGTTTTCACTTCTATTTCTCGTTAAAACTATTGATGGGTAGCTCGTCGATAGGGTCGCCATTATATTTCAAAATGTTCGATGATCTATTGGGTCCGTAAGTAGGTCAGGTCTATTTTTAGAATTTCCGTCAAATTACCAGAATATTCCAAGTTCCATTGATAGCCAAACACGAGTACTAGTCCTGGTGATAACATACATGGTGACATGTGCGTGGCTGTTGTTTTATTTACATACCTATTTATCACGTGTGGACCATGCTGAACAATGATTCATCTCTGAATTGAACAGACATTTAAGCACACGATCCGTATTAACGGCGTATTAAGAGTTTAGTCAACCCAAAGCCTAGTACTTGTGTTTGGCTATCACCGGAACATGGTAGATTCTGAGTAATTCTTGGAAATTCTAAAAATAAACGTGACCCACTTACAGCCCCAATTGCGACACGTCATGTTACCAGGTCATGAACAAGGTTTTGTTGATAATTATATAATAAAAGTATATGATAAATAGGATATTTCATGTGTCTAATGAAATAGCATGTATCTCTCATCGAGTGACGTGGAAAAGGAGATATTTTCACGAGTCACTCGATGAGAGATACATGCTATTTGACTAGATACATGACATATCCTCTATTTATCACCCAATACTGTCTTTTCGCAGTAGATATCGCTTTCAAATAACAAGCGATATGTACAGCAGTAGATATCGTTTGAAATTCTTCGTTTATTTGCTTGTTTGTTTGATTGGTCTACCATTGTGATGTCATGATGTAGATATCGTTTGACCCAAGTATTGGATTGTTCAACCATTGTCATGTCGTAGCATTGCTATGATGTCACAGTGCAAATGCACAGCAGCCTAAAGATTTGACTTTACAGTAAAATCTTTAGGATATGGCATTTTTCTCCTTTAATTACTTTAAAATATTTGGTGATAAATAGAATCTCACCCTCGTGTCTTGGAATATCAAATGTATCAACACGAGTCGTGAAAGTTATTAAATCGGAGGCTTTGCCGATATTCCAAGACACTTGGGCGAGATTCTCTATATATCCAATAGTAATCGTTGTGTAGACAATCATGGCTTAAGGTTGGAGATGTTACTTTAGAGTTTTCACGCAAGAAACTAGTACTAGCATACATACGTTTCATCGTACGTGGACTTATTTTCAATTTATTTTGAACGATCACGCCAAGATATGCAAGACATTGCTCATCATCCTCTGCCATCAATGGATGACGTTAATCTAGTGTTTTTATTAAATTGACATTATAACCAGATACAGCTTTCTCAATGTAGAAAAGCAAGGATTGGTAACAGATACTAATTTTGCATGTTACCTAGTACAGGTTACTGATAAAACACATGAATACAAGCAACATTTAGCATTTTGATTACAAGCCGATTTACATAATAAGCAACACAATTTCCGATTGGGACTTTGGACCAACTTTACCTGCCAGTCAGATTGCTTAGAATCGGCCACGTGTATGAACACGTCGATCGACCAAAATAGATGTTTTACATATGTGGCAAATTACAACTAGATGCTCTCTAGGTAGAGAATGAGACGAACGTGGCGCCATTCGTTAATGAGTAATTTCAGCCGATGCAGCGACTTAAACCAGCATGGACAGCGTTAATCAGATTCACGCTTAAGCCATTGTAGGTGCCAATCGAGGCGATAGTAATTCAATAGGCGATATAATTACTTTCCCCCGACATTCTTACATTAAACTGACAAGATCATAGTTCCATACATTTTCAGATGCTTTATAATTTATTCCCTACTTATGACTAACTAGGGTAAAAGAATAAATATAAATCTACAAAAATTATATGACTTTGTATCGCCAATAGTTGTATCAGAATGTTTTTCTTTTTTAAATTGGGGTTTAGAACCGTTTTCAAGATTCTTTAACTTATACCACGGCTTGTCAGTTTAAGGCAGGAGGAACGCAACATCCGTAGCGCTGAATGATGCCGTAAACCTACAAGAACCGACTGGTACTGACAGACCAATGATGATAACTGCATTGCCACGGTACATACAACGAATCCTATCAATATCGCACCATAAAGGCAACTCGCAAACGTTGATGTCGGGCTCTCGGGGCCTTTGCGCTCCCACACACATCGCATATCATGCAATACTTACCGTCGATCACCTGGTCGTACACCCTCTCTTCACATGTGATAATGATGTCGAAGATGTCCTTGCAGGACTGGAATCGCTCTGGGCAGGGTTTGATTCTCCTGTTCCGGTCCAGCATGTGTAAAATCCCGTTCTGTGTGTAGCTGATTTGTGTTAAGGATCCAAGGTGATGAAACAGGCAGGATGCCGTGTCAGTAATTCAAACAAACAAATAAAAAAAGGGGGGGGGGAGAGAGAGAGAGAGAGAGAGTGAGTGAGAGATAGAGAGAGAGAGAATAAGAAAGACTGATAAAGGGAAATAGCTCGAGAGAGAGAGAGAGAGAGAGAGAGAAAGAGAGCAGGCAAGCGATATAAATATGGTTCAGAATTGAGTCCAATACCTTAAGATTTAAGAAACACTACATAATAGTAATAATAATATTAATAATAATAATAATAATAATAATATGAACATTAATATTGCGCCAATTCCACGTTCGGAAGCATTTTCATAGCGCTACATTATTGCCCAGGTCAATGGATCTGTGAGCCCTAATTTCCTTCTCAACTCCCTGGGAAGTATGCAACCCAAGTTGCCGTTAAAGGGGCCATTAGTTTGTCATGCATGTGTCCATCTCATCCTTCCGGGTACACATCCTCTGCTGGGTGAACAGGCATGTTCAAACTAAGCCACCTACATACTATTAGTACCTGTTTCAAACAATGGCACAGTACGACTGCCAGTTGAATACGTATCCCGTGAGATCACATACATATATTATAGGTATAGCTTTATGAAACTGTCTAGATTGCACTAGTAAAGACACAGATAAAAACCCACTTTACATTCTGATTATACGCAACGTGGTCAAATAGTTCAATAAACCATACTGTTGAGTAAACCCACACCCATCAGGAACCGAGGCGTCTTCAAGACCATCCAAACACAGAAATCCGATCCAGAAAACAGTTAATTGCTGATACCTCATTAACATAAGCGATGCCGGTATCGTATGTACGTCTACCGACCATTTACTGTTACACGAGATCTCTTATGGCTACCATTAATATGAACAATTATAAACAATAGATCCACTACTGCTGATTGTATATCATAACATCAAGTACGTGTCAAATGCTAGGTTTATGGGACTGCAATGATTGTGTAGTCTCAAATGAAGGACATTACAAGCCTTGCTAGAATAACGATTATTGGCAAGTAGGGCTCAGATTCGGATATGTAGCTATAGGTCCTGGAGATTACTGTACGACACACTCCGTTGCGTATGAATACACAATAAACACCTAATAGAAAATCCCATAGTTATTTGATTACCTGGTTTACGGATTTGTCTGTTATAATTTTGGCTCGGGCGATCGAAAATGTAAATTTTGGTCAGTCGGTCGGGTCCAATATAAAGAAAATAGTAATTGAAGATTATGAATGATCGGTTGACGGAAAATGAATATAGTTGATCAATATAATTGTCAATAATTGTTATAAACAGTCACAATTATTTTCAAAGTACTGCTTGCCAATATATTATTAATTAGACTTTTGTTATACCTATTTACCAGTAGCAAATCAAATTGGGTTAGACTTTGAGTCACCCAAGGCCTGCCGGTCTTTCTTCATGTTTATGGTTTATACGACGTTTTCCTTCACCACTTATTATGATAAATTTCCAAAATTTAGTACACGGTCGGCGGAATATAATAACAATATTAATTTTCAGTTCAGAAGATATGGAATTGCAACTACAAACCATGAACCTCTCTTTAAATTTAGCATTTTGGCGTCACCATTAAACAATTTAGCACCCGTGTGAATACCTTTACTATCTAAAATATACAGGGTCTTGCACGAGCAAAGTGAGCTTCGGAGATATCTTGGCATAGGATGCCCAGAACATGTGCAAATGATTTAACTTCACATATTTTTACTTAGATAACTGACATATGCATACACATTCTAACCATAGCATATTTCCTTGAAACAGATACATAAATATCGACAAAGCATACTTGAAGTGTCACCGGATCTTGGCGATATGGCTCCACAACGTAGATATTGCCTATGTACCATAGGATGGAAGGATTGTCAGACCCTACGGGGACAGCAGTACTATATTGTATATTAATAATAAAATCGATAAACCCATACTATAGGAGTACGTATACATATAGTTCGACCGTACATATTGTATGATATAGGCCAACCGTAAATGCGTCTATCCGCAATTCAATATTAATTAGCTTCAGCTGCTTATAAACGTGTCCAATGACATCCTTACTAATTTTGACCGTCAAAGGATTTACAACAGATACAAAATAAATGATAATTCTGGTATACTTTAACCCTCTCCCTGCTGGATTAGACACAGACACAGCTCTTTAGGGCATCTCCGGCTGCCTTCAGCATGGAGAGGTAAACACCATTACAAAAATTATGACGCTAAATACTGGTATATCTGTAGCGTTTTATTATCATGTGTTGTTATTTTTTTTTTTTTAAATTTCTAATTCATTAAAGTCTGGGTCAGATCGAACTACGACGTCGTGCGATGGAGTGAGATTCTAGATATATATGATTGTCCCTGACTCTACTACGATATTACGGATCGATCGGTTGTACAAGTCTGGTTCGATTGGTCGTACGAGTAAAACTTGCTCTAGTCATGCGATCTCGATCGTAGCGAATCCCATCGCATGTTCGCTCACACGGTGCGATTCGACGCATCGTTACAACCGATCGACCCGTGCGAGTCCACCGTTAGTTGTGAGGTCACACTGGAAACGATCGGTTTGCGACGCATCTGCGACAATCGTAGGATGTTGTACGACCGTCGACCACTACGATTGTCTGCCAAGAAAGTGACATCATCGTAAGAACACGATTAACGCCGTGCGACCTCGTACGATGTCGTACGACGGTCGTACGATGTCTTACGATCCCACGTGATGTCGTACAACGTCATACATCGTTTGCAATTCACATTTCAGTAGTTCAGTTTTTGAAAAGATCAAAGAGAAGTTTCTACAAAGTAAGGACAGCAAAGGTTATGCGAGGTCTGTAATTAATATTTCCAGGTGAGAACATGTGAAAATGTCGTACTAATAGCCGCGACGTCGCACGACACCCTACAATCCCGGGAATCGCAGACAGGTTTTTAACATCCCAACCTATCAATATCGCGTCAGAAAGGTAACTTTCGCGAACACTGATGCAGGGCCCCCGGGCGGGATTTGAACCTGGAAACTTCCGAAGTCCAACGTTCTACCACTGCGCTACTACCCGCCCAATTCGAGACAAGACTGATTATTTCATTCGTTGTCAACTTGACTTAATTTCTTAAAATTATCATAACATATGATGCTACTACCTATAATAATTAAGATTAAATAATAATAACAATAATAATAATATTTATTAAAATCAAGGGGCCAAAAGGGCATACCCTTGAAACCCACAACATCCGTATCACTGAATGTTGTAGTAAACATGGGAGCACTGGCTGGTACCGACAGACCAAGGATGATAACTACATTGCCACGGTACCGACAGTGCATCCTATCAATATCGCGTCAGAAAGGTAACTTTCGCGAACATTTATGGCGGGCTCCCCGGGGCTTTGGCTCTGTGAAGTCCAAACATTCTACCATTGATCTACCACCCGTCCAATCCGAAGGGTGTTGCAGTAAACGTGCAAGAACCGGCTAGTACGGACTATACTGCAATGGTACAGACAGCAGATCCCGTCATGATCGCCTCGGAAAGGTAACATCCGCCAAGATTGATGACGGGGCATCTGGGGCGATTTCGAACTCTGTACCTTTAGTTTTGTTGCACTACCACCGTCCCTGACACCGATAAATGTAATGTGTACATACTTGTTGGAAGTGGCATTCCAGTAATTTACAACACCAATCACCATGTGACATCTTACACAATTGAGCAGGGCAGCTTCTTCTCACAACGAATGGCATTCTCGCTCTTCCTCCATAGCATAGGGGTTACAAGTGATTCAAGAGACATCTACAAAACAATATTTCCGATGGCCACAAAAGACTGTAAACCATCGTGGCAGTTTGCCTTGTACAGCTCAGCTATAGTCCATGATGCGCACCGCCTCCATACATGCGATCTGTTGTAACTGTGCCTCTATTTCTCGAAATAAAACTCAGTACTCAGCCAAGTTCAAAACTCAGTAAATCGACAGCGTATTAGTTTTCTCTCTCTCCCGAGATACAGTTAACACTTGTAAGGTGGCTTTTCTTTTCCGAGAAAAGCAAATTGCGGGTTTTATCAAAAATGAGTGATCGAGGTTCGTTTCGAGAAATCGGGCACAAATGACAATGACGTCCAGCACCTTAGCCATAATTTCGCCTCCAATCTTCCTTAGTCATATATCCCTGTACCCATATGGCTTTAACATGATATACACCAGATATGAAGATTTCATTGTTCATGTCGCAGTCGCGATTCTAACAAACCCAAATTGTTTGGGTAGAATTGTTTGAATACTGATATTGACGACGCTGTGAAATTATTTTTTAGAAAACGTGATAATACTGCGAAGAATATTTTTTAAATAGCAATAAGTATGGACATATATTAGCTTATAAAAGGCAAAGAAATAAAGTAAATAATATGAAATAGTATGCGAAGGAAGCATTTTATTCCAATCTGGACGTATATTTATCAGAAATTTATCACATAACCGACCATCATATTGGAAACTATTAAGATATCTCGTAAGAAAAACTGGTACGCATACATGCTTACTCTCAATTAGGATTAATCAGGATCAACAACCACACTATTTACTGACTTGGATAAAGCGGAAGCCATGAATGATTATTTTATATCAAACTCTACACATCCAGATAATGATATTCATATACCTGAACTTCAAATGTGTACTCATTCCACTATGGATAATATTTTACTTACTGATAGAGATATTTCGGATATCATTAAAAGTCTACCTACAAATAAAGCAAGTGGTCCTGATAAAATCAGCCATACATTGATGAAAAACATTGTTGAATCATTATCGAAACCACTTTGCATTCTATTTAACTTATCCTTATCACAATGCAAATATCCAAGCAAGTGGAATACCGCCCACGTCAATTAAGCTAGAACTCTGAAATTATTAACAATGTAAAAACCCATAAACACTTAGGTATTACATTTTCTTCAGATGGAAAATGATCTTGCCACATTGAAAATATAGTAAAAACAGTTTCTAGGATGATTTATTCTATGAGAAAACTTAAATACATAGTAAATAGACATACTCTAAACATAATATACACTATCTACATAAGACCTTACTTTGAATACGCTTGTGAAGTATGGGACGGTTGTACCTTAGAACAAAGTGAAAAATTAGAATGTTTTCAACTAGAAGCAGCCAGAATTGTAACAGGTTTACCACGATATACAAGATGAGAGTATCTGTATCAGGAAACGGGATGGCAAAAACTTTCAGAACGTAGAATCATACGAAAATTATGTTTATTGTACAAAATCCACAAAAATATTGCTCCGTTATATTTAGTGGAAAAACTACCACCTCAAATAGGGACAAAATAAATTATAACCTAACATATTCGCAAAATATAAATCAACCATATTCAAGAACAACATTATATCAAAACTATTTTTTCCCATCATGAATTTATTTATGGAATAATATACTCCCTCGTGTGAAACAATCAAACACATTTCAAAGTTCAGGTCTCAAACTGTGAAATTACTTAAATTCTATTAACATGGAAATAGAAAATTCAATATTATACATACGAAACTGAGACGTTCCGTTAGCCAACTGAATTATGATTTGTATAAATTTGGTATGATTGATGATTCGTCTTGTATGTGTGGAAATCCTT
>JAUTBT010081439.1:0-12847 GCA_032361225.1 Lepetodrilus schrolli | reverse complement strand
ACAGAACTAGCATTCAAGAATGTTTACAAGATAATTCTAGAAGATGGTCAGATAACATGGAACCCTGATTGTGCTGTCTGTGCTCATGTACATGATGATGGTTCTTGTATGTGTCACAACACATTATTCAATAACCAGACTGAATATCGTGTTTTGAACAAAGACACGCACCACATAAATATTGATACAATGCTGATAAATGGTCGCAGTAGACCGGTAATTATCAACCTTATTCATTCTGATGACAAGGCGAAAATCTTCGCAAATCGTGGCTTACTGAAACCCTCTAATGTGTTTGTGCACAATGACTTAACAAGACGACAAAGAGAGGCCCTCAAGGATGTTAAAGCACAAGGGAAGAAAGGATATTATCGCAATGGTAAGCTGATCGTGGAAGACGGACGTACCACCTACAGAACTGATTTCTGTACAACTCCCAGCAGGAATGCAAACCCATCATCAATACCAAGAGCAGCTAGTCATTTGAAATAGGGATATGGCCGACACCCATCCACAGCGTGTAACTTTCTTGTATGGAATATTGAAGGACTACAATCCAAGTTATGCGAGGACGAATTCATCTCATATATATTACAGTTTGACCTATTTGGACTGGTTGAAACATGGGCTGCTAAGGAAATAGTGATATAAGTGAAAGAATCTTGAAAGCGATTTAAAACCGCAATCAAAAAAAATATTCAAAAAAATAATTGCTACTCTTTGCAGATGATGTTGTGTTGTTCTCGGATAGCGTGTTTTGGGCTTCAGAGGCAATTGAATATTCCTATAATTATTGTAACAAATGGAAACTAATTGTTAATATGTCAAAAACAAAGATAATTGTGTTTAGACTAGCTTCTGCCGAAAAGTGGTTATATAATGTTGAAGTTTTTTCACAATATAATTATCTTGGTGTAGTATTTACAAGCCAGCTAAATCTTATGCAATCTTGTATAAACATAGCTGGTAAGGCCAAAAGAGCATTGTTTGATTTTTTAAATTATTTTTACCAGTATGGTCAGTTCCCTTTTCATGTATATTTTAAGACATTTTATATGCAAATAATGCCTATTTTTGTGTACGGCTCAGAAATATGGGGATATCAGAGGTTTGAATGTTTAGAAAGAGTTCAACGTATTGCATGTAAACTCGTTCTCTGTATCAGTAAACATACACCTAATGCTATGGTTTTAGGGGATTGTGGTAGATATTTAGTTTATTATAATTCACTTATAAGATGTATTAAGTTTTGGACTAAGCTTATACATATGTCACCTAAACGAGACCCACGTAAGGCATATAGTGTCCAACATAATACATGGGCTACATCAATCAAGAATGTTTTGTTCAGTTTTGGATTTGGTTATGATTGGATTTTATAAGATGTGGGCAATGTAGAACTATTTATGCTAGAATTTAAGCAAAGAGTCAAGGATGTATTATGCCAAGAATGGTTAAACTCTTTGCAAACTAGTTAGTAGATATGATTTGTACACATCCTTTAAATTTAATTTAGAACCTGAATTGTATGTCACTGATAACTTATTTGCATCATTGTGTTTATTAAGAATGCACACATTATTTTAACAATTAATATTTTCAAAGGTATGGATGTTTTACTCAAAACTATCCTACACTTTGTACACTATGGTTGAGACATATTTTGCACTGTTTACCATGTTCGTATTTTCCTATTTCTGGTATTTTACTTCAGAGATTATCTGTTGCTTGTTTTTTGTTGTTGTGTTTTTTAAAAGTTTTTCATCTCAAACATGAATTTGTACTGATGTGGTGGTGGTGTGGTTTACTGCTTTGACAGTCGCCTTCCAGCTTAGCTGATTTCGGCAGACTGGTCCCTCCATGCATGTGTCTCACAGCATGGAGCTGGAGAGCGAAGTACTGGGATTGTATATGAATTTGTAATGGGATGCTGAATGAGGTCACTATCCCCATGTTGACTATACATAGATAGAAAGGCATAGGGAAGAGCAATCTCTATCTACTACAGTGTAGGTGTAAGGATATCTGAAGGAAGTACATGGCTAGGGTACATGACGACGGGGGTGGGTGGGGGGGGGGGTTGTTGTGAGGAGACGATGCAGGGAAGTATGTGTGTAGGTGGAAGTGTGATGTAACTGATAGCCTGCCACTACTGTCAGCTGTTGTGTGCACTGAGACTCGCAGATCTATCTAGCTATCTATCTACTTCTCTGACATCATCTTGTAGCAGTGCCACTCTCTCACACCTGGAGAGATATTACCACCCACACTGCGCGCCACACACACATATGCATGACCATGCACACACACACACACACACACACACACACACACACACACACACACACACACACACACATGTATACAGCAATAAGTCCCAAATAGATAACTTTCAATGTCAAATTATCAATTTAATTTTTTCATTTATTAGAATACAAAGGTAATTTATATCTCCACTCTGCTCCAGGCTGCATGATATATTGTCATTTGTCATTGTTTTTTTCTAAATTGGTATTTTCCTCTGTCCTTTTCATCTCATGAATGTGAAGAGTTAATGGTAAATTATTAATTAACAGACTACATGTTTAAGGAAAATCTAACATATTCTGATTTTGCTTGAATTGAATCTGGATGATTTTGGGTTTCTCCCACATGTAGTCTATCCTAACACTGATACAACATTACTTCTTTACTTGCAATGGTATGCCACTTACTTGTTCTAATTTAATTCACATGCTGATACGGTAGAAGTCTATTACATTTAATGTTAAAGTCTATACATTAATTATTTTGAAACAAATATGAATAAAATTTAACTTTGGACTATTATCCAAATAATTACCATATTTATTACAAAAGTAAGGGCAGATGGTAGCGCAGTGGTAGAATGTTGAACCGGAGCCAAAGATTCCAGGTTCAAATCCCTCCCCGGGACGCGATATTGATAGGATGCATTGTCTGTAGAGTGGCAATGCAGTTATCATACTTGGTCTTGTCAGTATCAGCCGGTGCTCGCAGGTTAACTGCAACATTCAGCGCTACAAAAGTAAGAGTTGTCATTCATTTTGACACTGTAAATTATTCCTACTGGGAAGTCCTTTTTGTAAAAAAATCAAGTCCAGCAATTTTTTTTAGTATTATGTGGGTGGGGAATGGAGAGATGTAGCACTGGGTTCTTGCCACTACTTGGATATGGGACAAGATGCTGCCTCAGTACATCAGGTGTACACCACAGTGTAGAGATCTGACACCCCAGCTATGGAGCAGCACACATGATAACCTCATCAACATTCCATAGCTCATTCTTCCTGCTTCTGCTTCACAGATACCATTACCAACAATATGCCCACAGAACAAGCTGGTGATGCTATCTTTGTATCATTGATGCTTTGTCATGAACATGGGAAATACTGAAATAAGGATCAAATGTTAGTATGTTACTACCAGTACCAGTAACCTTTTCTTTTTATAGTTTTATAATTTAATTAAATTATATGTTGATGGATACCAACTTTTTATGAGATATATAAAACACTGTCGTGGAACCTCAAACATGAACGTTGGACCTCACAAACATTCCTAAATATTCAAACCATAGCTGATGATTTCATTCGTTGATAGGACCTTGACTTGTAACTGATTCTCGCCAAATGAACACTTATTCTTGCAATGTTAAATTATAAAGTTTCTTAAAATTATCATAACACATGATGCTACTACCCACAATAATTAATGCTAATGATGATAATATGTATTGAAACTCAAGAGGGCCAAAAGCGCACGCCAGAAATGAAGTTAGCCAAGTGCCATTGGCTCACGGGCAGGCGTTAATTCTACCTCTGCAAATAGGGGTGTCAATGCATTTCATGACAAACTATAGCTACATGGATCATAGTAAAACCATAGTAATACAGTAGTATATAACTATGTTATTATTAATTGTTGGTTGACTTGTGAAAGAAACGTTTTGAAAAACCTAGACATTAAATGTTAATAATGAATACTAATTCATATTTCTTTTCACATACCTTTTCTCAATAATATTGTGAATTGTAAATCACGGTGTGGTACATTTACTGTAACTTGTAAATATATGACCCTGTAACCTACCATATCCTCCAGAGGAAGTCATATTTTACTCCTGCACATCTCAAATAGGACTTGTTGAATTCCTTCCAAATGGGTTCCTCCATCAAGAATGCCATCAATCTACAACAACATTAAATAGTCTGCCAGTTCATGCTCTTCACTAATGAATGTTGTCTGTGGTAGGAATATGGACCTTTCTTTTGTACGAAAACATGAGGTAAATAATGTTTATTTTTATACTTTTAAGTTTATTTTTTGCTGCAGGATACATAATTTTCTGTGTAGGTTTAGTGCAAATGTGTTTTTGCATGGTTTGTGATATTGTAGTCCTTGTATTGTTTCAGTGTTGGTTTAGTGTTTCTGTATTATTACAGGGAGTGATGTAATGGTCCCTGTGAAACACATTGGAAGCAATTTTATTTATTTTTAAAAAATGAATGGTTTTTTTTCCCATTCATATTTGCTGGTCATTAGAAAATCTCAGAGTTCCTTGAAAAATGTTTACTTGTATCTCGTTTAAAAGATGTTCCTTGCTTGAAAATATTACAGGAGAAATCCTAAAACACTTACTGTCATAAGCAAATTAATTTACCTCCTGAGATTCTTACCTAATTTTGACCATATTACAACATCGCCAATAGATTTGCTATGCAAACTTTGTTCGTCACTTATTGATGAAATATTCTCACAGTGACGTAAAGCATTGAATCGATCAACCCTATGCGAACCCATGGCTTTTGAAAGCCTAGGATCTAACAAACGTAAAAAAGAAATGTATAAAAATGAAATGGGGGAAAATGCCTCTAGGCCACAGCTTTGAGTCCAATAAGCACTAGTGATTGTTGCAGGGTATGTTATTTCTGTGTGATGTCAGTCTTTCTGTTTAATGTTTCTGTCTTATTGCAACTAGCACGTCTTGTCGGTGTGTGCATCGTTGCAGGCTACGTGATGGTGCATGCCACGTGGTGGTGAAGTTTTCTATGTTGTTGCAGGCCATGTGATAGTGAAATGTTCTGTGTTGTTACAGGCCATGTGATAGTGACGTTTTCTATGTTGTTACAGGCCATGTGATGGTGAAGTTTTCTATGTTGTTGCAGGCTATGTGATAGTGAAGTTTTCTATGTTGTTACATGTCACATGATGGTGCATGCCACGTGGTGGTGAAGTTTTCTATGTTGTTGCAGGCCATGTGATAGTGAAGTTTTCTATGTTGTTACAGGCCATGTGATGGAGCGGTAGGGAGGCAGAGTGGATGGTGGCACCCGACCCTCGCCCCCGGTGAGCTGTCTAGGCCCCGGTCAGGGCTATCATGTCCGCAGCCAGTGCCGGTCACTCAGCGGGCAAGAAACGTAAGGTGGTCAATGTTGTCCTCCTCAACCAGGAGGAATACCTCATCACTGTCGACGTAAGTAGTGGGCTATTCATTGGCTGTAGTCAGATGTTGCTTCGGTATGTCCATGAAGAGATTTGTCGTGTATGGGTGAAATATTCCTGCTGTGACATTAGAAACAACACAGTGATCAATAGTCCATGAACAAATATGCAAAATGTATGATGACATTTAACAAATCAAAAAAAATTTTTTTTAAGCATGCAATCACGGTTTGACATTTCATGGTCAAGCATGTTTTACCTGAAAGTATATGCATTTGATTTGTCTACACAAGTATTGGTATAGTGGGCAATAAGCTACATTTTCCACGTGTCCCACTGGTTTTCAATATTTTCATATTTTATTTTATTTTATACGTTTGACCATGAAATATGTCCACAAACTGATTAAATGCCTTTAAGATTTAAGATGTTATTTTAATAATAATTAAATGTTGGTAATAAATACTAATATTTTGTTAAAATGTTAATTTATATTGTAACACATTTCATTTTACACTGTCAATGTGAAGAATATCTTAGAAAAGTTAGCAGAATAATTAATTAACTTTCCATGTTAATTCAGGTGAAGTCCAAATTTCAAGAAGTCTTTAACCAAGTAGCATCATGTCTTAGCCTACGGGAAACAGAATATTTTGGACTTGCATTAAAAAGAGGTAAGATATTTATTTTTGTATTACTCTGGATGATTGCCAACAATGTTTGTTCCTTATAGTTATTTTATCAAAATATTCAATGCATTGTAGAGAAGTTATCCATGCAGGGTGAAGCAGGTATTTTTTAATCAATTTTAATCTTGTTGATACCACAATTGTCTTTCTTTAAGAGGTCCTCATGCTGAGTTGCCATATTGAATTACTGCTATATTTAACTCTGTATTTATAGATGATGAATACAACTTCCTTGTTCTTGATGAGAAAATCCACAAGCAGGCGGGCAAGCGATGGAAGACTGCACCAGGGGAGGTAACTCATTTATTCCCACACGTTTTCCATTAAGAAAATTTAAAGTATTTTTATTACAGGATATCAATTTTCAAGAATCTCTTAATGATGCAAATACTTAAGTTTTCTGTAAATGGTTTGTTACTGAATATCAAACATCATGTACATTATCCCAAACATTAATGATGTTTCTTCGAACAAGGTGTCATTAATCAATTTTGAGAAGGTCCAAGGGCAAGTGGACTTTAGTAAGAATGATAGTAAGCCCTTCTACTGTGTCTAACAGTTTCACTCTGACAATTAAGCCCATATCAATATTGTTTGCATGTATGTAATTTTACACTATTGCAGGGCTATGATTCACAAGGAAAGCCTATTCTTACTGTGTGGTTCCGCGTGCAGTTCTATGTGGATCAAACTGTGCTGCTCAGGTATGGATGAGAACAAACATACATTTACATTATAAGGACTGAAATATTTACGTCTCGATAACTGAAACCCTTACGTTAAGAGAACTGAAACATTTACAATATCTCGCCTGAATATGGTCAGAGCATTGAAGGAGAGGTGGTTTCAGTTATTACCTATCTAAACTTAACCAGAATATATACCTGATGAATTGAAAGTGGCTGTGATAGCTGTACTACGCTTCGTAATGATGATGGTATTGGTAGAATGAGATCTCAATTTGAATTGGGTTGTATGATCCCTATGGATTTTAGAGGGAAAGAGTGCACTCTAATCCATTGACTGGGGTAATAATTCAGTGCTATTAGAATGCTTTTGAGCATGAAGTTGGCTCATTATGAACACACGTCCTGATTATTATTATTATTATCATCATTATTATCATCATCGTTGGTGCCAGCAGTGCTCAGAGGTTTACTGCCACATTCAGCGCTATGGTTGTTGCAGGTTTCTTTCTGCCCTAAACTGACAAGTCGTGATATTAGTGAAAGAATCTTGAAATTGGCTCTAAAACCCAATTCAAATTATATAAAAAAATACTATCATTTATCATCATCATTATTATTATTATTATTACTACTACTGGTGGGTGGTAGCACAGTGGTAGAACGTTTTGACTTCGGAGCCAAAGGTCCTGAGTTCAAATCCCGTCCTGAGAGCCCGGCATCATTGTTTGTGAAAGTTACCTTTGTGATGCGATATTGATATGATGTGCTGTCTGTAGAATGGCAATGCAGATATCATCTTTGGTCTGTCAGTACCAGCTGGTACTCGCAGGTTTACTGCAACATTCAGCCGGCTCTGTGGCGGAATGGTTGGAGCGTCGGCCCAGAGTGCGGAAGGTTGCGGATTCAATCCCCGGTGGCGTCATACCAAAAGACGTTAAAAGATGGTACTTGTTGTTCCCCTGCTTGGAGCTCAGCATTAAAGGGGTAAAGCAAGGACTGGTCAGCTCGGAGTCAGTAAACTGTGTCTGAGTGGGGTATTCATGTTCTATCTGCGGCATGATATACCTCCAAGTGAGCTAGCACTATTAAAAAAAAAAATGGTGGCAATCCAGACTAGTACAAGCAGTACATATGCATGGAAGCCATGATGTGAGTGAAAAAATATTGAAAGTGGCTTTATACCCCAAATCAACCAACCAACTGTCAAATGTCTCGACTCACTGTGCAATATACGACACAAGCAGACTGGCTTCTGGACAATTCACAAGTGCCTCATCTACAGGCAAGTACGGTAATCAAAGCCAAGTGGACATGGAACTTCGCAGTAAAACCACGATGTGCCAAACAACTCTTCTTTTTACACAGAATTACTTTCTACTGGATTCAACTATACATGCCCTGTGAAGCAATGATTTGTTTTATTGTTAAAATAACCCAGCAAGGAGAAGGCGGAGTGTTTCTTTGCACATTTACACCAACTGGAACTGCTGTTGTTGTTATATTGACATCACGAGACAGAGTGGCTAGCCCATTGACTATTCAACAGGTCAAAGTAAGCTCTGATAACACATATATTAATAGGACTACAGCTGTTTACTATATGGTAGTACACCTGCAGATCATGGTTTTAGTAGTATTAAAAAATATTATTGTTTAAAAAAAATAAGGAAGAAAAGATAAGCCACAAATAACCAGATTTGATAAGATATGATTAACCACGTGGAGGAAAATTATGTGCTTTGCATTCACCATTCACTATCATATCAAGGAAATAAAACAACCAATGTGGAGATCATTTTGCGATCACGTTTGGGCCCTTTAAAAAACATTAACCATTTAAATAGAATTTTGCAATGTTTATACATTATAAGTTATTATTATTTGATGAATTCAGAATTATTTAGGAAAGCTTATTTTGCAAGATAAATAAAAATACATTTTTTATTTATTGAAAGTTATTTACTTATAGTCTAGCCTTGTTTTTGAATGGCTAAACTGCCAACAGGTGCAATGCAGGTGCTAGTCTTCATGTATTCTCATGGTCAGTGACTGTGATCTGAGTGTCGACCAGACATGTGGGAGGTGATGGGGATTTGTTGGGGGCGGAAGGTCAACCTGCATGTGCCCCGGACATTAGGTTGATGATGGGTGGACAGGGACAAGGGAGGACACAAGAGGACAATTGGTATGGACAAGGGAGGACATGAGAGGACAATGGGCAGGTGTGATGATGAGATCATTTGTTTTTTATATGGGAAATGGGCAAAATCATTTGTTTTGTATATGGGAAATGGGCAAGATCATTTGTTTTGTATATGGGAAATGGGCAAGAAGACGGTCGTTGCTAGTTGGGAAGACATGGTTGGCATGGTATGCTAATGTGGCTAATCTTAAGTCATTGCACAGTCAGCTGTATTTACCTGCGTTTACCTGTACTTACCTGCGTTTACCTGTACAGAGGAACATGAAGGCTACACACAGCACTGGCCCAACTATGGCAAGATAATTGATGGGTCATATTTCTTCTGACAGAATTGTCAAAATTGGTGATATAAGTGAAATAATCTTGAAAGTGGCTCTAACCCCATATTAAAAAACAAAACAAAACAAAACAAAATCATAATTATGCATTATTTGAATTTTGATAACAACTTTAAAACTGTTTTATTCTTTGTCTTTTAAACATGATAGTAACAACAATGTATCACTGGCAATTATGGTCGGCACGTATGGGTGAAAGATTCCCGCTGTGACGTAAAACAATAATTCACTCACTGGTGATTATGGCATCTAAAGAAAGTTTCCGTCCGTAATTGGAAGGCTAAAGTGAAAGCCAAATTGACAAACACTCATCAATATGTTTTTCATTTTATATGTATACTAGCAAAGTCGGTGATTGTCTTAGACTTGGATCATGCTGCAAGTCAAGGACTAAATGGGTAAAAGTGAGGGGAATGAATGAAAGAATGAATGAGGCTTGATGGGAGAATGTGATTGAGAGAGAAATGAGAGTGAGAGAAAGGGAAAGAAGGGAGGTAAGGAAGGAAGGAAAGAAAGCATATAATAGAAAGCTATATAGCATTCAGCCAGAAGGTGAGAGTGCATGTACTGGTGGAATATAATTGAGTGCAAAGTAGAGGTCAGTCTGTGGCTGAGGACAAGGTGTTTGGTAAGCTGATGGCCTTGGCTGACCCGCAGATGACCCTGGCTATTAAGCATTTGTTGGACATGGAGATGGTTTATGACCTGTATCACCTTACGCCGTCTCTCCTAGCATAAAGCAATCAATCGATTTACAATGTTGCACATACCTACATGCATTGTTTTATGCCTACAAGTATTGACCGAGGCCTACACATATTGACTGAGGTCTACATATGTTGTCTGATGCCTACATATATTATCTGATGCTATCACAATTTGTCTGATGCCTACATGTACTGTCTGATGCCTACATGCATTGTATAATGCCTTCATGCATTGATTGAGGCCTACATATATTGTATGATGCCTACATTCATTGTCTGATTCCTACATGCATTGTCTGATGCCTACATGCATTGATTGAGGCCTACACATATTGTATGATGCCTAGATGCATTGTCTGATGCCTACATACATTGACTGAGGCCTACACATATTGTGTCTAATGCCTACATGCATTGTTTTATATCTATACTTTTTGTCTGATGCCTATATGCATTATCTAATGCCTATAATATTACATACTGACTGATGCCTACACATATTGTTTGATGCCTACATGTATTGTTTGATGCCTATATATTGTCAGAGTGTTATTTAAATATTTGCCATATCAGTGGGTTAGCTGCTTCTTTGTGTGTCTTATTCTTTAGGCATTATTTTGCAAAAAGAAATGTTTGTGAGAAAAAAGTTATGCTCGGAATGGGGGATTCATTTTTATTGTTAAGCAAAATCTGTTTGTTACATTCCATACATTTCATAGGAAAGAAAATGCCACTGATAGTGTATGTAAGAGGAGGCCTCACAACCAAAACTGTTGGGATTTTGACCGATACTCCGAGGAAAGTGTGGGTGTAACTGTCTAATTCCCTTCTTCTGGTCGAGTACTACATTACGTAAAACATAGATGTAAAATTTGAAAAAAAAGTAGGGAGATCACTCGTAGGGAGCCTCATGCTATTTGTTGAACAATTATTTCATGCTGCACGTGATCTTGATGTAGGGACATCATTGTTTACACGCTGTCGAGTCGCCACGATATACTGAGTTTGGGTGAGGATGGAAGTCAAGTGACTTTCTTGCCTTCGTCATAACCAGATATACGAATCATCGTATCTTCAGTCAGGTATTTGATCCCGTGGTACTGACACATGCATCAAGATCTATTTTGACTGGTTTGATCCCAGGTTCGGACACATGTATTTCATGAATTTCAGGATATATGAAATACATTATGTACAACAGTCACGGAAAAGTGTAGGTTTATTTCTGATATACCTATACTTTCTTTGATTTTTTTTTAAGTGTATCGGGATATACACCTACACTTCGAACAAAAGAAACCATGGCAACGAGACTGGAAGAGGGGTATAATATATCAAAGAAGCTATGTGACGGCCAAGAAAATAGGGATGTTAAATATTCATAACCTATTTTGAAAATGGTGGACTCTAACTTCTATAGACATGATGAATGTCTCGAGTTATAAACCCAGCCTGTGTGGCAGACATCATTGTTTATAGAAGTTTCCTTTTCAGGTGCGATCACGATCTTATATGTGTCTGTACCAGAGAAGTTCAGTTTAACAACCTTGTTTTCGCAGGTTTACTGCAAAACGTAGTGCTACAAATATTGCAGATTTCCTCTTTCCGTAAACTGTCAATAAAGCCGTGATATGAGCAAAATAATCTGGACAAGTACTCCAAACCCCAATTTAGGTATACAAACAAATCAATTCCTTATTAAATGTTAAATAAAATATAACAAAAATTACTAATTATAATTGTACTATATCCTAATAAAGTGATCTTGTGATAAGTCAGCCAATCAGATTTTGTAACCCTATTAATGTGATGCAGATATATGTGATATAGTGTGCTGACATTATAGTTCACGGAGTTGTGTCCCTTGATATTTTTGATATTTGCTTGATCACTGTAGCATTTGTATGGTGATTGTGTTTGTGTATATATAAATGTGTATATGCATGTTGTATTAAGTGGTATTAAGTGAGTAATGGCTTATTTGTACTCTATTGCCAAGTAATAATATTTCAGGCTATGTGAGAAAGCATGTACATGTTTGATTAATCCAGCATGATCTGGTGTTTTGAAGTCTTCGACAGAAATATTGTGATATTTTCTAATGAGAATATAACACAATTTATCATTATCTTATATCACTAAACCTTTCTGAAGTAGTGTTATAATCAATATACTTACTTTGCTTCTAAAATAGCTAATATGAGTAATCTGGTAGCAGACTTTTTGTTGTCAATTTGACAGTAAAGGGATGCAACTTGTGTTGGTTTACTATCAAACCACCTGCATACCACAACCGGTGATTTTACAGCTCTTCAGCTACCAAAATTACAGTAATGTATTAATGGGCTTGTCTACCTTGACATGAAACATTATATAATATTACTATCAAGCTACCAGTGGATTGTGCAGGTGTGTAACTATGAATACACAACAGAAAGATATCTTCATACAAACTCTGATCAGTCTGATAAATATACATGATTGCTTGGTGCCATTCTGTAGCTAGTCTATTCTGTGGCCAGTGAGAGGGTGATTCTCTGCTTAATGTCAGGTCGGCATGGCAACTCTTACATGATAACAATAGTGACAGTACCGGCGACAATAGTAACAGTATCGGCGACAATAGTAACAGTACCGGAGACAATAGTAACAGTACCGGAGACAATAGTAACAGTACCGGAGACAATAGTAACAGTACCGGAGACAATAGTAACAGTACCGGAGACAATAGTAACAGTACCGGAGACAATAGTAACAG
>JAUTBT010081428.1:0-12847 GCA_032361225.1 Lepetodrilus schrolli | reverse complement strand
ACTGTCAATGCAGTAAACCCCACCACCATATATATATATATATATATATATATATATATATATAATACAAATTCATCATTAGTGTCTGACTTTAATGTGATGTGACATGCTATACTTTAAACATTAACTATAGACATACCTGCATTCGAAAACGTTTGAACAAATTCAAGCCTATTTTTACAAGTATTCTGAAAACCTTTTCATAATTATATCACATAGGTACAATAACCTCATTGAAGTATGGTAAACGTAATTCCATTAGTAATTTTAATATTCACCCCCCCCCCCCACCCCACCCCCCACCCCCATTTACTTTGTTTAACGTCTCGGCAACTTGTTCTATTCATATTTGTTATATTAAATTGGTCCTTGCTCTTGGAATATGATCGGATCGATATGTTGTTGCCGTCAATCTTTAAAACCATAAAATAATGAAGAACTTTAAATAATTTCAAAATCATTATAACGCGAATCCCTCAACATGGGAAGTGTTTCATCCAATTACCAGTTCACGTCGAAGAGGTAGGATGCAGCTTTGTGGAATAATTCAATAGCGATACCACCGTTCCATAGCGGGTTGATAATAGAGCTTTGCTTTGTACCAACCAGGGGTCTCCAAGGCTGTAACATTGAGCTTTGTGCGATACTAACGGGGTCTCAGCATATCAGCATAAATTTAGTGTGATACTAAACAGGGTCCATGTAGAGCCCTGAATTGTAATAATCGACCTAAATTGTAATACCTGCCTTGAATTGTAACAAAAATTGCCCTGAATTGTAATACCTCAGGATTTGGACTTGAAATGTAATAGAAATTGCCCTGAATTGTAATAATTTACCTATCTGAATTGTAACACAAAATTGCGTTGAATTGTAATAATTCCAACTGGCCCGAATTGTTTTCAGGTTTACTTGTTCATACTGTATTAAATATCGAGAGTAGTGTGATACTAAACAGGATATCTTAGATTGTATCAGTATTGAGAGTTGTGTGATAGTAAATAGGATAACATAGATTGTATCATAATAGAGAGTTGTGTGACACTAAACAGGATAGCATAGACAGAATCATTATAGAAAGTTGTGTGATAGTAAACAGGGGTCACTGGGTCGATATCAGAATAGGCCTTTTATAGTGATGCTAAACATGGTTCACAAAGACGTTATGTCAACACAGACGTTTGTGTAATACTGCATAGGGGTCACTGGGTCGATATCGATGTGTGTGATACTAACAGTGGAACACGGAGGGGATAGCAGTATAGTTCTTTGTGTGATACTAGACAAGGGTCGCTGACAAGAATACTGGTTGATACGGTGATCGCACACACTTTCCAGAGTTGCTATAGCATGCACACACGTTCACTGAGTGTCCACTGCTTCTATACTGTTACATAATGAAGGTATCAATAGGCCGTATCGCAGGAGCCCAGACCTGCCTCAAATTGCTGATCTGTGAGAGGTCCTAAGGAGCCTAGGGGTACATGTGTGGGTCAGAAGGAAATTGATTACCTTCCTTCCAAACATCAATACATATGAATGGCAGAAACAATTTCCTAAAACGGAAGCGTGAAATTACTCCCATCTCATAACCGTGTTCAAGCTGTACAGAGCGAGACCAGTGCCAAGACAGCCTCCCTCCATGCACAGATTAGAACGTATTACTGCAGACCCCCGACAGCTGTTGGATATGATGTGTGCATGCCTTTCAGGGCGTCGTGAAAAATAAGCACGGTAGAAATCAACGTCAATTTTGCTAAATCAAACTTGTCGACGCAAAATAAATGTATGTACTCCACTAAATCGACAGAAGCGCTATGCATAATGCCAGACATCCATAGATGGTCACGTTATGTGTGATACAAGATTGTCACGTTATGTGTGATATACGATGGAGACGTCATGTGTAATACTATTAGTTACCAGCGTCATTTCCAAGGTGTACGGGTTCTTACAAGCCGAAATATTTCTGGTATATCCCGAGAACGATGGTCTAGGGGTGTACGATAAATTTCAACTTGTAAAACCCCATACACTCCTGGCAACAAATGTATCCAAAATCGTAATAGATCTACATACATTTAAGAAAGTGAGCTTGCGAATATCTATGCGGAATGTCTTTCTAATGTACGAGTCGAGGGCGGCCGCCATGACGTCACAGTGATCATTATGTGACAACTTTTACCTACGGCCAAACCTGGGTGTACTAGTTTTTCCAGAACATCTCTCAACCAAGCAAATCGCTAGAATGGTCGCATATTTTGGATAAAAGATGGTCAAGTTATGTGTGGAGATTGATGCCGTGGTTTCGACTCTGTCACTGGCCGGACAGCACCTCTAAGGACCAGGATATTGTAAACAGTGTTTCCAAATGCAACACAAATATTGCCCCATGAGAAAATGATTCCTTTGTGCTGGACATAATAGCGAAGATGAAGAGAGAGCTGCCGCTCCGTGGGAACTACGGCTATGTCGTGTCCACTTCTGTAAATGTCTTCACCAGGCAAACGAAAAGTACCATTCCAATAATTCTATAGATTGCCACCATTCATTCCTGTGCATACAATCATAATGATTAACACATTAAATATTTGTTTAGGTGAATAGCATACTACCTCTATGGTCGTGCTATCGATGTCCTAGTTAATTACTGTCCGGATCCGTCAGGCAATGGGCTGTCCAGTTTGCCACGTCTAGAGCCATGCCAGTGTTTTAATCCAATAACTTTCCTACAGTGTTGTCGAATGTCATGTCAATGTTCATAACCAGTAACTTCTCATAAATGATGTTCAGAGTTTTGCCCGTTCTTTTTTTACAATCAGTAACCTCCCCACCAGTACCTCGAGTCCATGACTAATTAATCTTGTATTGGTGTCTGATTCATCAACCTATTCTTAATGTATTGCCTATAGTTAATTACCATTGAGCACTTGAACATGTTCCGCTGTTGACGAACCCTTTAATTATAAATATCTTTGGGCTACGTATCAGCACCGTGCGCTTTATTAACATCCCCGTCAAGTAGATGACATGACAGAATTTTCGCTCTAATTGCTTCAGGATATAATAATGAACGAATCATTGGTAGGACCTGGTTAAGAACCGTATGTTCTGTTGTAACCCACAGTTCAACCGTGACATCATTTAGTACCGGTATGCAACATCTACCCTGACATCAAGGCGTCTGAGACGTCATTTGCGACATCATGACTTATGCCAACCAACTCTGACATCATGCAATAGATGTAGTCGGGTAGTCTACTACCGGTACAGTGATATCATGAAAACCATGATAGCAGTCATTCTTCAAGACCAACTTAACACCAGTGCCATTGTACAACTGTGATATCTCACAGGCTGAAAGAGTAACTGTTGCATGCAAGCTGGTGTCTGACATGTACTATAGTTGGGACCAGTCCACTGTGACAGCTCACATCAGGACAACTCAATCGCGTTTTATCAACCATTACTGTAGTGTCTGGCATCCAGTTTCCTTACATACATGTCATGTATACACTGGTCCCTTACCATCCCATATTAATCTACACCACTGACTGTCTGCTATTCAATTAAAGGATGTTATTTCAGTGACACGTGTCAGTATGTGGTTGTTAGATAACCAGTTGTAGGTTATTTTCCTGTTAGGATGGTTAGACAAGCACTTATTTAATCGATGGTAAACCCACATGTGGTGTACGTACATCATAGAGACCACGGCTTTAAATTAGTCCAGTTAATGCAACCTTCTTGAAAGGGATGGTATGTGTTTAATGTCTATTACATATTAATATATACGCTCATTTTATACGACAAAAACATAACACTCACAAATTATACAGCAAGATATCCGGAAGCCATATTTCCTTTGAAGGTATACGGATATTGTCAATATCGTCATGTGCAGTCTGGTTCCATGTCAGCAAGACGTCCGTCCATTTCTGAGGAAGCAAAGGTTATAGGTCAGCGTGTTTATAAGCATGAAGGAGATCTACGTAAATACATGCAATTCACCAGAGTAGTGATTGTGGAGAGCACGTGCGTGTGTCTGTGTGTGTATGTGTGTATGTGTGTGTGTGTATGTGTGTGTGTGTGTGTGTGTGTATGTGTGTGTGTGTGTGTGTGTGATGGAGGAGACTGTGGATTAAGTCACGTAGATGACAACAACCCACGCCTGCCGAGATGATTGTGACAGTGACTAGTCACTAGAAGACGTCTACCTATGTAATCAGGGACGTTGATCTAACGTCTGTAACGTGTCCCTACTGTTACATATAGCACACACACACACACACACACACACACACACACTCACACACACACACACACACACACACACACACACACACACACAAACCGACGGGTTACGAGAGATTACAGACTATCTTTCCCGAGTGAAATTAATGTTGTACGTCACGAGCTTTAGCGAGTGACTTAGAATGTTAATTTCACGAGGACCAATAGAATTACGAATGTTATGAAACAAGATAATCTGCAAAGCTGTGCAGTACACTTAGAGGACTATCCTCCATCTCCATAAAAATACGGGTAATGTATTGTGATGCCGGTATTACATATTCCTCTGTCAAATGAAGACATCATCTGCTACTTATCTACTCACATAGTGATACCAGATGTTGGTCTTGAGAACCTGGTTTGTCTCGTCCACGTCAAGGATCTGGATGAGAGACAGGCCGAAGTAAACTGTAATCTTGTCGTTGGTGTGTATAACAGGTCGCCCTACTCGACCCTGCTTCTCGTATCTGTACAACAACTTGCGGATGAGGATCTTCTCGGTGGACACCACTTCCTCCACCTCGGTCTTGTTGTCTACTATCGCATCAATCCCAACATCCACACCAATATCCATTGCATCCTGTCCGCTCTCTTCCACAGGCGCCTCTCGCAGATCTGCAGGGGGATACCCGTCTTCAGCTCCATGTAGGGTCTCGCCATGACCTCCAGGGATGGTCCCAGGAACACCATGGGTGCCATTGCTGGTCTGAGCGGGTGTCACTGCAATAGATAGACTGCCGTGTATACTTCAGTATAGGAACGGAGAACATTCAGAGATGTTGCTACGTACTCGATGTAGCCAGACATCTGTGCCTTACCAAGATCCTACAACATGGTCTAGATTAATATCTGCATATACCAGAAAATTAATACGAGAAAATGTCACCACATACCACAATCCTGGTTAATCGGATTTATGAAAGAAAAGGATGGTTTATGATAGTTATGTAACTAATTGAAATTAACTTTATTTTACTATAATGCTATGATGTTTTGGATATGCTAAAATGCAAAGTACACAAACACTGCAAAATACGGTATATATTTGTTCTACTGCGTTTTTAACTCTGTTATGCTTCGTTACACTGTCACACGATTATAATAATTTAGATATTACCCTGGAAACTGTTGTATACCAAAGCTACGTTCCACAT
This sequence comes from Lepetodrilus schrolli, assembly GCA_032361225.1. Lineage (NCBI taxonomy): Eukaryota > Metazoa > Mollusca > Gastropoda > Lepetellida > Lepetodrilidae > Lepetodrilus > Lepetodrilus schrolli. Next base: position 7,400 of record JAUTBT010081428.1, on the reverse strand, counting down.
AGATGTAATGCTTCTAGTCAATGGGCTTACACATTTGCTTGTTTTAGGATTCAATATATACATTTATCTATTTAGTTAATTTTTAAGTATTTATTTCAGTTACAAAGTATGTATATTTAGAGAGCACAAGACGTGTCAAAGACAACAGCATGAAATGCCATTTTATTTCAACAAACAATCCCCGTTACAACCTGTATCCTGGTAACAAATACTGAATTTACCATCAACGACAAATATTAATTTTAATTATGGTCTGTATCAACAGTACGCAAGCATTTAGCTTTGAATTATTGGTAACCATTAGACAAGCAGGATGTCATACTTCAGCTTATTGATTAAAATGAAGCACATACATAATGGATCTATCCTGCAGTATACATAGCCATTAGCAAACATGTTATTTTCAGGCAGAAAGCCATGTAGCATCCATTTAATTAATTAATTTTTTTTGTAAGCATGTATTTATCGTTGTGGTTGGGTCTTATAAATATTGGCATATAAGCAGCTTGCATGTCGAATAATTATTAACAGCTGCTTCACATTCAGCTAAGAGTGTAGGCTTTGTGGTTTTAGCTTTGTTAGACAGAGATGTCTAATATACACTTTAGGTTAACAATACTCCAAAGATATATCGTAAAAGGAATTACTGTTTATCAGGCAGATATTTTGGTATCGGCTCGAATTACAGTATCAGACACAAGCATGAACATATCAGCCATGTATCACAGCTCATACTAATCAATATTTGATTTGTGGTCATTTGTGGAAGACCTTTTCCTGTGGGAGTCGGCTCTTAATTAAACGTATGTCTTACAAAAGCAATATTCTTCCAAGGAAGATAACCCATAATCGAATTGCTTGCTCGGGATATCGTATTCGTTTACAAATTCCTGATAGTCAAGTGAACAATATCGTATATGATGACTTTTGCATGCTTTTCTGATTGGGCGTCCAAACCAATCGTTGATCTACTATGACACGCCCTTGCGTTCCAAACCAACCCTGATAATTAATCCCTCATGTTTCATGATAAAAAAAATGAGTAATTATTTCATCTGACAGTACAACGGGTTTTTGTTTAATTACTTCCATGACATGGATTTCAGTTACATCTGATTAGCTTAGCTTCGCTAATCCTAGGAAAAATATTACACCTATCTATTTTCAATCCGTAGGAATTGTATCATCGGTAGAAAGATATGTTCAATAAGTACTACCGTATTTCTAAACATCCGTTAGTCTGCTGCTGAAATCTTTATCCATATGTATCTACACTACGAATGTGGTCAATACATCACCATGGCGACCATCCACCTAAATGCAGTCAATAGTAATGTATCCGTCAGTACATGTATACTTTATACACCTACATCATGAAGGTCTCGTACCGTCACATCATCTACCTCAGAGACTTCAAACGGCCTTATTTGAATGACGTTCTCTTTCCATATGTTATACATACAGCAGTTTCCATTCGTCTTCGTATTTCAATGTTTTATTTTATCGACCTGACACAGTTTACCTTCATTTTAAGTACGTGTTTTATTAAAAGAAAGTATATGTTTGATGGTCTACGAATAACTGAATCAGACATATTCAGACGTGATCAAACAGCGAGAGCCTCGTATAACATCAAGATATAACAGAATCCAGATTCATCGCAGAAATTGATTGTGTCATGTTCTGAAGATACCTGCTCTACCATGCCAGTAGGTATTCCTATACTGACCATGTTTGTCGAGTGGCTAATCAAACTAACTAAATTAAATTCCTTGTCCTTTTCTACTGCTCTCCTACACCAAAATTTAGCCATACTCCGTTTATTAGGCCATTGTCGCGCTGACCTTTCGCGATAACGATTATATGAAATGTATTTGATAACAGTCTATAATGATTTGTTGTATAGTGGGAAACCTGACTAAACTTTCTGTGCCATTCAATAGACGTGTACCAGTGAAAAGTGGTAACAGGTATTGACATGAAGCTATCTGCTAGCAGAGTTCATGGAAGTGGTAGCAGGTATAGACTTGCAGCTATCTAATAGCAGAGTTCATAAAAGTGATAACAGGTAGAAACGAAGCTATCTGATAGCAGAGTTTGTGGAAGTGGTAAAATGTATTGACTTGAAGCTATCTGATAGCAGAGTTCATGAAAGGTCTTTGGGACGAACTCTTCAAAGTGGTTTAGTTAGATATTGGAGTTGCGGAAACGAAAAGATAAGTTCACAGTCTTCACATATTCTTTAGTAGACTGTTATTAAACCAATCGATTATTCGAAGTGTTTCGAAAAGATCTTGGCAATTTATTATCAAGTGTACTGTATGATATGATACTACTTGGCCACCACCTATATCTTCATTCCCTTGTTCAATGTATTATCTATATCCAGTTCATAATACTATACTGGTATATGTACATAGATACATACATACATGTACACACATACATTTATATATTTATATAGCGAAAGGTTCCAGCGTAGTGCTGCTCGAATATGCTTTGTGAGTAAACATATAAGAAATGGCTAGTCTAGTTTCTAAATGCCCTGTTGAACAAAAATGTACACAGTTCATTTGTTGCAATACGATGTGAGAGTATTGCAAAGTCCGCCAAAGGAGTGTGTGTAGGATGAACTGACCCGTATCAGAGGGCGAAGAGGGCGCGCTGGTTGATATGACTTAACCAATTCATAAACGTGTACCGGAGCAGTCCTATGGAAAGCCATGAACACAAACACCGGAATATTATACCGAATGCGTTGACATACGGTCAGCCAGTGTAGATCTTGAAGAACTGACATAATGTGGTCCCATTTTCGTGTCCGCGTTACAACTTTAGCAGCTGCATCCTGAACCTTCTGCAGTTTGTCCAGGACAGATTCTGGAAGACCAGTCAAGAGGATATTGCAGTAATCAAGCCTTGAGCTGACGGAGACCTGAATTAATGTTGCCGCGGCTTGTTCGGCAGTATATCTGCGAATCAGGCTGATGTTTCTGATGTTGTTATATCGGTGTCTGTAAACCAACATGTAATCAAGTAATAACGACTTCATACCTTTAACATCGTGGGATGTACGTGTACACAGGCCATACACTTTGTTCGATGAACGCTACATTCCAGAGATTACCCATATATCGTAGAACCGATACAACCTGAAATACTTTATCGAGTAGAGAGGACCCTAATGACGGGCTACACCAGGATGGAGATGTATCTCATTAACTGTATAGATATGCACCGACGTATGGTCTGCGACGACAAGGCCTTGTTTGCAGACTAATGCTTATCTCACTAGAAATAGGACAACTGGAAGTTGGATGCATTAAAAGGAGACAATTAATCATGTTTTCTTCACAGGAGTACAGAGTACATGGGTTGCTGGAGTCCAGCTCAACTACTGATGTGTACAGTTCACTATACCGTGCTCAATCATCGATGTGTACAATCCGTCACATTACAATCAATAAATGACGTCTTCAGTTCACCAATATGAGAAACCTCTAAGAAATTAGTCTATATATTGATGCACAAAACTTAACGCCCTAGTCTGTGCTACTATTGAATAATATAGTACTGTATCGAGCAGAGCTTGCATTCCATAAATAGCCTCAGCTGAACACACAAGGATAATGAGAGTATAAACAGTAGTACTGATATTATGTATACATGTTTTACGTATGCTGTATTACATACGTTGTATATATGTGTATAGGTAGTATAGTGTACTCCTGCTAACAAATATTGTAGAGAGTACTCATGATAACCAAAGATATGAACAGTTTAACACACATGTGATGGTAACAATACAAGCAGTTTTCTTTCTATAGAACCACACGTGTACTGGTGTCGGGATTATGAACACCAATGAGCACACATAAGGAGTCCGCAAACACCTTACTAGAGTATAATATCATGAAATTGTTCAGAACAAATATACGACCATACAAATTGGTAAGTAGGCATAGTATAGAATACTTTGTAACTTTCACTAGGTGTCATTACTTCGCAATCGTTGTCGATTCCATCGTCCGTGTCGTCTACTACAAACACATGTGTTGCACACTCCAATAACGTACCACTCTGTTGTCGCCACAGTGACAATTATGATCTAACTTCAGATATTGGACATATCGGAGAATGTAGACCTTCATGTAATATGTCTTAATAATATGAATGTCTTTCATTGATTAGCTTAGGAATATTTCAAATATTGATGCATCTATACGTTTGAGCATTGATTAGTCAGCCAAAAACATCTATATTTTCGCACCCACGTGTCGTATTATGAAGAAATATTGATATTTATTGTGTAATGTAAAGTGAACAACTTTCATTAATATGATAATGCAGCGTACTGCATCTCCTGTTTCTCACACAATAGACAGCCTCAGTCATGTCGTACAGATAGTAGTTCACGTTTGACCAGGGTTAGAACGGTTATGTCAAAAGATTCCTGCTTTTCTATTGAATTAGTTTGCTGTTTTCTTTGCATACGTTGTTGTGTCCAGTGTAGTTTTCCATGCACATAGTATCAAACGTATGTTGTCCAGATTCGCTTGGATTGAAAAATATTCATTTGTAGTAAGCTAATAATGAGGTTTCACTAATTACACTAGGTGTGTGGCAGTGTTCGTCTAGTTATGGGTAAGTTTTATTTGTATATCCACTTGCGAACATTTGCACGTGCTAGACGCCGACATCCTGGAATCTGTGTTTGCATTTGTCATTGGAAACTCATTAATTATAACATGCCTAGAATCTGGACTCCTATATCATATGATGAACGTTCTGACAGGTCTTGCCCTGCGAAATAAAATATTGCTCAGTCTTTTCGGTGAATTCAGTGGCAGTTTGTCTTCTTTTTGTAAATTTGTATTTGGGTTTTAAGTCGCTTTCAAGATTCTTTCACTTTTATTACGACTTGTCAGTTTAGGGCAGGAGGAAACACGCAACATCCGTAGCGCTGAATGTTGCAATAAACTTGCGAGCATCGGCTGGTACTGACAAGACCAAGGATGAAAATCGCATTGCCACTCTACAGACATCGCATCCTATCAATATCACGTTAGAACACTTTCGCGAACACTGATACCGGGCCCCCGAGGCGGGATTTGAACCTGGAACCTTTGGCTCCGAAGTCCAATTTTTCTACCGCTGCGCTACCACCCGCCCGGCAATTTGTCTGTGTTAAACATTAAAGCAGCTGTAGAACACTGGTGGAAATATTACTAGTGTTCATATGTCTGCACAGCATTCTGGATAAAAGCATCCTGGTCTCGTATAAGCTCTCATGTCCGGTCGCCCTGTGTATGAGATCGCTGCGAGAATGCTTATGGTTTCGTAGTAGATATGAAAGCGTCGTGAAACGATACGCTGGCCAGAAGAAACAATATTTTGTTTTACAAAAATAACAGTTGTTCTAGTGTGCTGGCATACACCTGCTATTCACTGCGCACGATTAACAACAAAGTGCACCCTTCCACGACGCTGTGGTATTCACAAAGTGGCCATAGCGATCTCGTATCTTGCTCGATAATTACGAAGAGACCCCTGTGGATTCATAGTGGTTACAATAGCTTCGGAAAAGTGTGCCGAGCTAGGTAAGCCTGCATATACAGTTAGTTGTTTAATAGCTGTACGTGTCAGCGAAAATGTGTTGTCAAGGTTATAAAAACACTTTCCTGTTTAGTATTTGCTGTTTTTTTGTTTAATGTGTTGTACGATAATTGCAAACTACATAATAGCCGTGTTATTAAACAACATATAGACAGTGTACCTAATAATATACATTATTTTCTGAGAAATATATTTGCCATGGTAGTGGCGTATATTACTGTAAAACGGGTATTATTCGCGGCTCAAAATGTTCACGATTTTGTTACATTTAAGTAAAAAATCATATTCACGATTTGTAGAATTCGCGTTGTCCAATTTTTTTAAATTATATTTATTTTGTTTAATTTAACGTCATTTAACGAGTTCACAGTATATGTTATACTGATGCGTAAATTATTTTCGAATTATTGTTTTCAAATTTAGCTGTGGTCTACTTACTGGTATACTGGTATACTAGTCTATGTGAAGTAGATAACTGGTATATGAGCTGTATATAATATACCCATTACTGCGTTATAAACATTGACCAATCATCTGTGCTATTGTGTATTCAACCGCCTACCGATCATTAGCCAACCATTATGTTACTTTTTCATTTACTGTGTTCAGTGGCTGCTTAATCATTTGCGATAATATTGCTCTAGCTGTTGCTGTTTCATTGGTTTCTGTCCTGATAGTAATGAATCTATAACTGTAGTCGAATCATTATGCAATCAACTGTGTCATTGCGACGTTCAGTTCGAATCATTGGCGGATAATAAGAGATATAATGGTTAAATCACAAGTTATTGGTATATTATTCTACCGCTTTGTTAACTGTGATGAAAGTGTTGGTCTTTAACTGCGATATGAACATACCATTCCAACTATCTGTCCAGTCAACAATACAGTATAAAATGCTGTATGTCAGCGGAAAAAGAATATGCAAGTAGTATGGTATCGTTTATAGAAATAATGGCAGTTATGACATAACTGTGATATTATGCTCCCTGTTCCACAAAGTCAAGCACGTTCGGACGTTGCGTTGAGCTGGATGTATATCATACGCATGTGTTGTTTAAAGGCGTCATGAACTCCTATGGTAGAAGACATCAGACAACCGTTCGCCATTGTTCAGAACAGGCCGATATGTTATAGAACAGGCCGATATGTTATAGAACAGGCCGATATGTTATAGAACAGGCCGATAGGTTATAGAACAGGCCGATAAACTACACGTATTGTGAATCATTATACCATATATAGGGAAATGTCCGGGGTGTTATTACGGTTGTCTTTGCGAACCTTCCACAAATGGCCGTTTTATTTGAAATTGGTCACGCTTATAAAGTCCTGACAATATTTAGTATTCTATGGACAGACTGAATATTACGATGCTAATGTATTCCTCGTACCACTCAGTGCTAAGATAAAGGGGAAAAAATAATTATAGCTGGAGTAGTAATTTGAACTGACAAAAACGGAGTGAAATCCGATACAATAACTGTTACGGCTACTTTAGTGACAAGAGTTGGCGTAATGAAATCGACGACAGATCATACACTGGCATCAATCAATATCTGCCAATCTCGTGATTACTGCATTACTGCTGTGGTCGTGTTCTCAAACAGCAAAGAAGCGCGTAGAAACTCAGAGAGGGGAATGTTGAAGGTTTTTCATCACACATTGTCCACGGTGAACTCAGATTCCTGAAGGCAATGCGAAGAAGTGGGTATTGACAGTAAACGGGCAACTATTATTGACGTACCATTACCTGACCTTTACCTTGACACGTTTTTAATATA